>JAKJHU010001849.1:0-58938 GCA_022316685.1 Progne subis subis | reverse complement strand
TGTCAGGGCAGGCAGTCACAGTGGAAGAGTATGACTGAATGAAAAAAAGAGATGAAAAACAAAGGAGATGTTATAATATGTTATATATAATAGGTTAGCATTACCAATGGCCTAGCCTGGATGATAGCACTGATAAGATATCATATAGGCAATTAAGAGAGATCAGCAGCCCTTGCCCCTGTGGGGGATTTGAATTTCTCAGACATGTACTGCTGTGACAAGCAGGCCTAGGAAATGTGTGAAGTTTGTAGGAGATAGTTTCTGGTCACAAGTACTCAGTGAGGCAACTAGGAAAGATGGACTCCTGGATTTCTAAATTGTGAATAGAGGACTTGTGGGATATGCAGTGGTAGGTGGCTGGCTTTGTCACAGTTATCATGAAATTGTTGAGTTTACAATTTCCAGTGTAAAAGGGTCAGCAGAATAGCTCCCCTGGATTTCAATATAGTAAATTTTACCTACTCAGGAACCTACTTAACACTGAAAACTGATAATCTACCTTTGAGGACTTCGAAGTCTCTAAGTGTCACAGTCCAGCTTGCTGAGACCCTGAGTCCGGTCCAGCCTGGGGAGCTTGGTGAAAATAGACGGGTAGGCACAGTGGAGTTGCCCAAAAAAAAAAAAAAAACAACTTTGATAGTGAAAATAACAAACACAGAAACTGCATGATCTGAGGGGCAAGATCCAAAGGCCAAGGGGCATAGCGAATGTAACAATATATAGGGGTATTCTGAGGGCAGGGGTCCAATCGTGAATGAGGAACAGGAACATGACCTTATGTGTGACAGGTCCTGAACCAACTGAGAACAAGAACCAGAACCATGTAACATGCCAACTCTCATGGCTACACTCTTCTCACCATAATCTGACTAGACATCTCTCTTTCAGTATCCCACTTTCCATGGTCTTAGGTTGAAGCCTCTTGCATAAGCGACCGAGGCTAAACCACTACTCATCCCAGCCAGCTTGGTTCCCACATATGAGTACTGGCAATTGTCTATGAACCAATTTTAAAGGCTCAGGAGCAGGCAATTCCACCATGTCTTAAGTCAAGCAAATGGGACAAAAGAGCAGTTTGGCTGAACAGGAAAGTCCCCTTGGAACTCAAGAGAAAAAAATCTGGACAATGAACAGCCATTCAAGACTGCCAATGTGCAAGAGGTATTTGGTGAGACCTTGATAACATCCTGTCTTTTAGCTGGCTCTGAAGAGATCAATCGGTTGTACAAAATTATTATTCTATGTCTTTTCCAGCTGAACTATTCTATTCTAGTCTGGTCTAGTCTAGTCTATTCCAAAATTATGCTACTTCTCTCTGATTTCATAGAATCATAGAATCAGTGAATACCCTGAGTTGGAAGGGACCCACAAAGATCATTAAAGTCCAGCTTCTCACCCCACGCAGAACAGCCCCAAGAATCATACCATGTGCCTGAGAGCATTGCCCAAACACTTCTTGAACTCCGGCAAACTTGATGTTGTGACCACTTCTCTCAAGAGCCTGTCTCAGTGTGTCATGGTGCCTAATGCATGGTCTCCACACTTGCTTGGGCTAGCTCAGGCACCGCGGCGTGGAAATGTACGGACACCTGGCTGCACCAGCTAATCCAATCCTGTGTGGTCTTGGCTCTCACATGACCTCGGCAGCAGGCACAGGTGAGGCACGGCAACGGCTGTGACTGTGCCTTTCCACGCTGGGCGGACGCGGGCCCCTGGCTGGCTCAGATCTGCACAGCAGCCAGAGTGTTTTCAGTCCGGGTATGCAAACAGGTGATCTTTACCTGCTGGGCTCGGCTTCTCAGCAGCAGCTGGTCCAAATTGTGTTGTGACTGCAGCGGCAGATAAAAGGATGGCTCTTGGCTGAACAGGTTTAAAGATGGTTTATTCAAGCCAAGCTGCGGGAGAGCCACAGCTTGTCCAGACTGCCGGTCAGAGAGAGTTTGAATTTCCCCCTCTGATCTTATAAGCGGGGGAGGGTTCAGGGAAGGTGACAACAGGATAGCAAATCAGGGAATTCGGGGGGTAACAGGGGGTGTCCACTTCTAAGCCTCTGACCACTGACAAAAAGGGAAAATGAATTCCCCCGGGCATCGACCTATCACTTGACACCCCTACGGGAATTTCCCAAGCTGGGGAGGGGTCCTCAAGTGATAGACAGGATGCCCCAGAGCGGGGGCGGGTAGGGGATTGACAAGGTGGGGGTGGGATGATTGACATGAAACAACTCAAAGCGGATGGACTGTTACAGAACTGGGGTCACAGTGGAATGAACCATAACATAAAACTTTTTATAAAAACTTGATAAAACAATTCTTGCACCGCCACAAACGATGGCAGCGATAGAAAGGCGGACTCTGCTGAGCGGGTCACGAGAGTTTATTGGAGCCCCAGTGTGGGACCTCCTCACCTCCAGGTACCTGCCCAGGCAGAGCCCCCAGGCTGCTTGCCAGCACCTTTTATTTGGGGGTGGAACAAGGAGAAGAGGCAGGGGGTGAAGATATCAGAGATCACCAGGGAGGGGTCACATGGATGAATGATATTTTCATAAACCAAACATAACTGATGGGGAGGGACTCCCTCTGGATCTGACCTATCACTTAATGCCCTTGGAAGAACTTTCTAGCTCTAGGGGAAGGCCCTGAGATGACAGGAGACCACAGAGGAGCGGGGAGTTGGGGATTGACACGTAACTGTTGGAGGGGAGAAAAACAGGGAAAGACCATTGGGGGGACAAACAGGGGTACATAGGAGGAACCATTCAATAAATTAACAGCACATACAATAAAACAAATCCAACATCACAACTCCAGTGTTTGAATGAAGATTGTTGGTATTACTGGTAGCCAGAGAGAAGAGAACAGTGTATGCCCCTCCTCTTCCCCTCATGAGGAAGCAATGAGGTCTCCCTCAGGCTGAACAGACCAAGTGACATTAGCCATTTCTCATAAGGCTTCACCTCTGGCCCCTTCTCCACCTTTGCTGAACTGCTTTGGATGCTCTGTAACAACATAATATCCCCCTTATTTTGTGTCACCTGGACCTGGCCCCAGCACTCAAGCTGAGGCAGCCTCAGCTCAAAGCTGAGCAGGATAATCCCCTCCCTTGCCCAGCTGTGATGCTGTGCCTGACGCATCCGAGGTCACAGGCGGTCCTCCTGGCTGCCAGGGCACTCCTGACACATGTTCAACTTGACACAGATCAGGACCCCCAGGCTGCTTTCCATGGCACTGCTTTCCAGCCTCTAATTTCCCAGCCTGTCTGTAAATCCAGGGTTGCCCCATTCCAGGTAGAGAATCTGGCACTTGCCCTTGTTCAAATTCATATGGCTGGTGACTGTCCTGTCTTCTAATCTTCAAGGACTCTCCATATGTCCCCTCTGCTTTCAAGGCAGCCACTGTTTCATTTGAAATTATCTCAATATTTTAAGAGGTTGTGGTGAATTTATGCAATGCTGTAGAAGCCATAGAAATGTAATAACTATCTCATTGTCATTCTTAACAAATTAAGGTGTTTCTCACTAGGAATAACAATGTTGCAGCCAGCTCAAGATGAATGGCTTCTATTACATATAGTAGTTCTACAGCCTGATGTGACAAGCCCAAATCGTTTCTGAATACTCATATTTAGTTACTTTATTATAAGATATTGAAGCATTTAATCAAATTAGCCTGTATACAGTACCTAAGAGAGTTACTATAGATCAGATGAAAGAAGGAAAAATAAAAACCAGTAAATGACTTTATTTTTGAGTAAGATAAAATGTCAAATGTTACAGAAATTAATTAATTTTAATTTAGAGGAAACCATTATGTCAGAGATAATGAAAATTTTCTGGACAGGATTAAAAAATTCTAACACCTCTAGCAAAAGTTTGGGTTACATTCCTTGTAAACATTTTCCTCAGAGGTTTTAAAGGTTTCTAAACTGAACAGTGAAAAGAAAAATTAATGGTATGTACTACTTGAGATGTGATTTATTTTTAATATTGTTGATTTTTCTCAATGAATAAAGTGGTCTGTGTTGTTTTGTCACCTATTTCTCAGTCTTACTCTGAGCTGTCAATGAGTGATTACCAGTAAGCCCACTTTTCCCACCTCCAGCATCACTGTAGAAGGAGGCTCTTTCTGCAGTGGAGAATACTGGAGGCTGAATATTTTTTAAAACTTAATGCAAAAATTGTGTCTAAGAAGAGACAGCAAGAGACGGCTTCAAAATTCTATACCAGTTGTTTACTGGCTTGAAGCAGCACAGTATTACATACTTAGGCAATTGTCATACTTATTTATACAATTTTTGGAAAATTTTCAACTCAATGCTAGAATAAAGAATGCAAAAGATTTGCTGTCTAATCCAGTCAAGCACAACGTAAGAATATGTAGTTACTCACAAATGTCTCAACTCATTCTCCTCCCAGCACTGGCGAAGGTAACTTTTTGGTTTAACATGGGACATGTGTTCTCTTTACTTGTCCTGTAGATGCAAAATAAACAAAGCCCATGACACACAAAGGATAAATGTCTCCATAATAAGCTGTTTTGTTTAGAGTATGGATGCACAATGATATTCCAGTGAGGAGTTAGTTCCTTTTAAATTTTTGTTTATGGGCAGCTGGTTGCTATTAGTCATTTTATCCCTTAGCTATGATGGAAGGTGGTAAGGCATGCATAAATATTATTCTTTTTATTGTATTTAACTATATGATTTTCCAGGACCACTATCAATGGCTATTGATCAAAAAGCTGAAAAATATTGCCATGATTTAAATCAAAACAGATTTTTTAGATGAGAAATTTTAAATAAATTTTCATATCCAGGTATTAGTTTCATCCCAATAGTTTTGTTGTGTCTCCCCTCACCGTGATTGGTGAGTAAAATCACCAGTAAAATTGCATCTTTAAGGTTTAATAAGAACTGTTACCCATGCTGACCATTATTAATTGTGCTATTTTGCCAAAACAATCATGAAACCATGATAGTGAAGGTTGTTTCAGGAATACTATTCTGTGCTGCCTCCATGAGAACCTTTGGCATGCAGGAATGGAAAAAAAAATTCAGTGACATAAGGGAAACCTATGAAAATGCTCATTTTCCTTCCTACAGTTACTGTGTGTCTCTTCCTCTGATTGTTTGGTAATTCTTCCCTTACCTACTAGAAAAAAGGAGAAAGAACAAAACAGGAACACCTGAAAAGCAAGTACCACAAGAAAAAATTAAATTCTTCCCTGAAGCATATGTCATGTGCTGTTAATAAGCTTAATATACAATGTCAACCATATTTGACAAACAGTTAACATTATCTGCAAACACTGAGGGGTTTTGTGTATGCAAATCTAAGAATAATAAAAAGCAAACCTAAGAATAATGAAAAGGTTTTACCTTGTCAGAGAATTGCATTCTGTGTATCACAGATTTGTCGAAGCAAATTACTTTATCTAGGCAAACAAGTGCCTTGCAGTAGAACATAACATCAAGAGTCTTGATGCCACTGAACATAAATAGTATTTTAGTAGAGGCACTTAAGAGCTCTAAATGTATTATAATAGCTGAAAACTAAAAGATATACATGAGTTGATGTGAATTTAAAGGGTATATGACAAATATTTGTGGAACAGTACCACTAGAAAGGAAACCTTTCCAGCTTGAAAGCAATTCAATGGAGGTTTTTGAATCCTGTAAAGAAAATGAAGCACTTGGTCTGGTGCAGCAGAGTACAGCCAGCATTTTGTTTGTGCCTTGGGGGACTGTATTATATGGCAGACAGTAGTGCTATATGAGAAACATGTTACAGATGATGAATAGCTTAGCTATTAGGGGGAAGAACATTACTGTCAAAATTTGAGAGACTGAAAATTTGTTGTCTCAAACATTGTTAAAATCACCAAAGGACTTTGCTCACTGTATCAAACAGTGCAAAGAAGCAGCTGCTCACCTGTGACCACAGATGGCATCCTCCTCTCACTGCTGAAGATGCCTGTGGATGGAAATTTGGACTGTGAGTTAAGCCACTATAGTCCAATTATCTCAGGTCTAAGGAGTTAATAAACAAGATTGGAGGAAAAAAATGTATCCACAAAGAAAGCAAAACCTGGCAGCTGTGCAGAAAATGAGCTCTGTCTGGGCTCAGCAGGGTGAGGCCGTAGCCCAGAGACTCATCTCCTGAGGCCACTTTGTCCACATTGCCCCCAGCCAAGATGGGGGAGCAGAGATTTTGGGGGAATGATAGCAAAATCTGCTTTCAACAAAAGGAAGCAGATGCTGTGGAGACTGGATAGTGTTTTTCATTATGCCAATTGTCCTCTCTTACACAAACTGGCTCAGCTGTAAAACTTTCCACCCCTGAGGAGGTCACATTCACACAGGCTATTCATTTGAGAGGCAGTAGAAGAGGTCATAAACCATCAAAGACCACGAAGGCACCCCCAAAACTCATTTCCAAAGTTTTCCACCAGAGGACTGATGCAATCCAAAGAGTTGCAACAGATCCAGACCCCGGAACAGAAGACAATGCAAAACTACACCCAGTACATATAGGGAGGTGCTGAATGTTCCCGCATATATCATCATATATTAATCCATTGAACTTGATGTCTTTGCATGACTCCCACCCATGAGAAGCCCTAAGTGAAGAGAAACAAAGGGACACTGACAGATTCACAGAGACGGTGGCTGTGTTTCTACTTAATCTGTCTCTCACTTTCTTTCTCTCTCCCCTGATTTTTCCCTCCCTGTTTCTTACCATGTCTCTCTCACACATTTGTTCTTAAATAAAATCCATACTATTGACTTTGGCATATGGTCTTGTTTGCACCTTAGGCAGCTCTCTAAATTATTAATGATCGGATCATAACATATTGCTAATGCATTTTTCTGTTTCGGAAACCCCTAAAACAGCACGAGATGGCAGCTACTTAATTGGACTAAATGAAAAACAATGGATACAGGAGTGACAGGAATATACTTCTTATGGACAAACATGCGAAAAAAATGGGCAGGCAATACAGATACTAGCAATAAATAATACAGATGCAAAAAACTCCTGGAAGACCGGGCTGAAGGAACCCTATCATGGAGCTCATTACTTGCTGCTGCAGCAAGTAATGTCACTGTGCCACTCTCCTTCCCACCATTTCGCTCTAGCAAAGAAGGTGGTGTTTTTCTCTCCTTTGAAAGAGTGTCCCAATTGCAGTCAGGTATAGACAAGAGCAGACCCTTCTCTGAGGGTGAAAAGTTCCTGCTATACTTTCATGGGGAGAAAAGTGTGTTTCAAGAACTTTCATTCCACTGTGGGAGCATTAGCAATGGGAAAAGGCCTGATGGAAAATGTATTCGAAATCCCTCATGTCAGTCAGACTCAGGCACATCTGTGAAGGGTGCATTAGTTTATATCAGCTGTCTGGCCTCTCCAAAGCCTGTTGCAACCTGATCCCTCAGGCACAAAATAAACTCTGCTGTGCCAGTCTCATTACAGCACGGGTGAAAACACTTCTTTTTCTATAAATTCAGCTTTGAGTCAAATTGGAAATGTTTATCTTCAAATGTTACTGTTGATCAAACTCTTTCTCTCTCTTCCTTACAGCCACATGAGAAGCACTAACCTGCTGTATTCTCAGATCATGCCTGCTTCTGTCCAGCCCAATGATTTCCCATGAAACACTTCACAAAAACATTTGACCAGCTCCTTCCTTAGCACTTAAGTTAAAATAGATAACATTGCCTTATCTTAGAGCATAAGGAATGTAGAATCTGAATCAATGCATGTATATCTTTCCAGCTTTCTACTTCTCGAGCATACTGTTGGCATATTAGAGCTCTTGGCTCTTACTTTTGGCTTTTAGAGCAATTTCACTATATTCCTCTGAAGTCTAATTCTTCAAACATGATAGTTCTCATGAACATATTCGCAATATTTCTCTAACAGTTTTCTTTTAAATTCATCTCTTTTCCCCCCACCCAACAGTACGAAGTTTAAAGATGATCTGCTTTAGGAACTTTATGTTACTAATAGTAATAAATTAATTTCAAACAACTGAGATAAAAGAACTCTTGTTTTAAACTTTAAGCTTTAAAATGAAAATTTAAACAATAAATTAAGAAATAAAAGACAGGAAAAAAACCTCATTACCCTGGACAGCAAAAGCAGACACAAGGCTGTCCACAGCACACAGGCAATAACAACATATGTCTTTTATCACTCCATCATGAAAATGAAAATTCTAAGCACAAATGAGTTACAAATCTAAGCATACCTTAGAAAATACATAGACATTTATGTATATTGCTGGTAAGAGAGACTTCATTTGTAACTTGCAACATATTTTTAATTCTGTTCCATTCAAGAGTAGATTAAAATAATTAAGCCAATTATTTAATAAAAGCGGAAGCAGAAAGAGCAGCAGTATCAACAATAGTTGTTTTATGTCATGGTAGCACAACATTTTGAACTAGGTTACTTCATTGACTTTTATATAGAAACACTCAGAAAAATTAATGATGCAGCAGATAAAACATGCAGTCTCAAAAGCACATGTTTTTCTGCAGTCCCTCAGAAATGAGATTACGGAGTTATCAAAAACCATCTTGCATCTAGATAGTGTATGTTAGAGTTTGTAGTATTTTCAGGCCAGATTTACATCTTTTGTTTGTTAAGACAGGGTAGCCTTTTCAGAGCTATCTATGCTGGAGATTTGAGCTTAAATTTACAGGTCAATTAGTGTCTTTGTGAATTTTTTAAATCAGGTGTCCTAGGGTGACTGTGTATCCCCCAATTGTCTATTGGGTGCAAAGGGGAGGGGAAGCGCTGTTTGTTTTTCCCCAGGAAAACTCTGCTCCTCGGAGTGACCTTGAAGAGGGGGAGTTGGAACGCTGCAAGACGAAAGAAGCTCTGTTGTCTGTTTTTTCCCCAGGAGTTAGTTAGTTAGTTTAGTGCTAGAGTAGTTAGACGCTGTAAAATAGGTGAAGCTTTTTTTTTTTTCTCTTTTTTTTCCTTCCTTTTTTTCCTTTTTTTGCCCTCTCCTCGGAACTGTTCCAACCTCTCTGGACTAAGGACCTGGGGAAGCACCGGGGGGCCTCCACAGGGGACCCACCCCACCAAGACCAGCCCTGCACATCTCCTTTTCTCCCAGTGCCAGCAGAGACGGAGCAGTGGAGCACAGTGACGATCTTCAAGAGGGGACCTTCTCTCTTTTAAGTTTGTTATCCCTCCGTAAGCAGCATGAAGCTCTTGTCATCGGGTATTGTGCTGGGAGTGCTTTGCCTGTTTAATAAACAGGTTTTTTCCACTTCTCTCTGAAGAAGTCTTTTCCCGAACTGGTTGGGGGAGGGGAGGGGGGCCCCGTGGGAGGGTTTCTCCCAAAATCTGCCTGAAACCAGAACACCAGGTTTCTTGATTTGTGTTTAGCCAGAAAACTAAGTTCAGTCATTTAAGGTATCTGAGCACAATTGCATTAACAAGATTAGTCAAATTTATTCTCTGAGACAGAGGGAGATATGCACAAGCTGAATATTATGAGGTTTCCCTGCCCTATTTCTCATGTGATCCTCAAAAACTCTATTAATACAGTGTTGTATGTTTTCATGTATTATTAATTTTAGTGACATACATTCCTTCTGCAACCACTGCAACCATCTGCAATCAGTCAAGGATTTTTTAAAAAATTAGAAGTCTAGAATTCCAATATCATAGAATCATGAAATTCCAGATAGGGTTAGGCTGAAAGAAACCTTAAGATTAACTAGTCCAGACTCCCCAGCCACGATGGGGGCACCTTTTACTGGACCAGATGGTGCAAAGGCCCATTCAACCTGGCTCTGAACACTTCTAGGGACTGGGCATCTACAGCTTCTCTGGGCCACCTCTTCCAATTCCTCACTGTGGCCTCTTTTAGTTTGAAACCATTTCCCCTTGTCTTGTCACTACATCCCTTTGTAAATAGTCTCTCTCCATCTTCCTTGCAAACTCCCTTCAGGTACTAGGAGGTCACAATTAGGTGATCAGCAAGCCTTCTCTTTTCCAGGCTGAACAAACCAAATTTCCTCAGCCTCTCATCACAGAAAGGTGCTCCGTTCTCTGATCATCTTGGTGTTCCTCCTCTGGATTCACTCCAGGTGGTCATGTCCTTTTCATGCTGGGGATCCCAGAGCTGCATGCAACACTCCAGATGGGGGTCTCATAAGAGCAGAGGGGCAGAATCACCTCCCTCAACCTTGATCATGTAGAAATTGAATTGGGAAGGTAAAAGCTCAGTTAGCAATCTGTCAATTTCTGTAAAGGATAATAAATACATTAAGGTTTATAAATAAATTAATGTCAAAAGGAGAGCCAAATAAAATCTCAATTCTTCATTCAAAGTGTGAGGGACTATAGTCATCAACAGCCAACACAAGTTTAGGGAAGTCTGGTCATGCCTGAGCAACCTGATCTCCTTTTATGCGCAGGGGACCTGACAGCTGGATGAGCAAAGGACTTCAGCAAAGCCTTTGACACTGTCTCCCATACCATTCTCCTGGAAAAGCTGGCAGCCCACAACTTGGAGAGGTGCACTCTTTGCTGGGGTTAAAAACTGGCCCCATGCAGTGCTTCAGGCTGGGGCATAGTGCCTGGAAAGCTGCGCAGCAGAAAAAGATGTGGGATTGTGGGTCAACAAGAGCTGAACATGAGCCAGCAGTGTGCCCAGACAGCCAAGAAGGCCGATGGCATCCTGGCCTGTATCAGAAACAGTGTGGCCAGCAGGACTAGGGCAGTGATTGTCCCTCTAGTTCCAGCCCTGGTGAGGCCACACCTCAAGTCCTGTGTCCAGTTCTGAGCCCCTCACTGCAAGAATGACATTGAGGAGCTGGAGTTGTGTCCAGAGAACTCAAAGGAGCTGGGGAAAGGTCTGGAGCACATGTCATATGAAAACCAGCTGAGCAAGTTGGGATTGTTTAGCCTGGAGAAAAGGAGGCTCACGAACAACCTTATCACTCTCTACAACTACCTGAAAGGTATTTGTAGCTATGTGGGGGTACATTGCTAAGTCATGTCCAGCCTCTGATCCCCCAGCATCCCCAGCTCCTTCTCACAGGGTCGTTCTCAGTCTGTTCATCCCCAGCCTGAATCAGTACCAGGGGTAGCCTCGACCAAGGTGCAGCATCTTGCCCTTGTGCCCTTGGTCTTGTTAAACCTCATATATGCCCACTGACCCAGTTCTTGTACTTGTACATGTTCCTCTGGATGACATTTCATCCTTCAAGTATATTAATGACACCCCTCAGCTTGGTGTCAGGTAACTTATCTGAGACTGTGCAACCCACTTTTCTAGTGTGCTTTTCCCTAAATATTTCCAATTAAAATAACATTTCTTTTGAATTCAAAACGTTCAGAACATACATATTTAATATAGCTACAGAGAGTATTTTTTTTCACTGTTTTTGGACTATTTAAATGATCTATGGTTGGCCAGCCTGCAAAAACTGCTTCAACATTAAGTCTAAGTATTTTGATTTTCTTTATAGTCATCATAACTTTGAGTGAACATTTAAGAGTACTTTGTAGTTAGAAAATCAGATTATTTTTTAATTATAGCACTTAGTATGGAATTGTCACAACTCTTGTCAGATTCATCAGTTTTCCATGCTAGCTAGTGTCCCATTTAACTCGAAAAAAAGTCAAACACAATTTTTCTCCTCCAAGAGAGTCTTTCATAGGCAATAAATGTACCTTCTGCCCTTTTTCAACTGCTGAAGCTTCCAAACAAATAGCTATATTATCACAGCAGTTGTTTTATGTTCTCTTTAATAAAGAATACTACTAAAAATGAATTATTTTACACTACAAATGTTAATAACTTGAAGAATAGCATAGAAAAGTGTCACAGAGTGGTCATTTAGAGAAGAATAAAAACATAATGCAGGTAGGTGACAGTTTTTAAGTATAGGAATAGATTGTCTATTCCTCCAGATTTGTGTTTGTTAATAGCAAAAGATAAATACTAGCTACATGTAAGAGATTATTGAATTGTTGGTTATACAAGGGAAGTCTACAAGTGAAATCTTGAAAGAAAATTAAATGGGTTGTGACACAGAGAGAACAACAACTCTGCTGTTTGCAGGCCACAGAACATTGATCTATAAAATACCTGATTTTATCACACAAATTACAGGCCAAAAATCCTCAAGGTGCTATTTGGGTTTCATGAAACAGTAATGTGAACAGAATGCTGCTCAGCTGCTGAGTTCTATGATTGTACTTTGGAAGAAGGAAGGGGAAAGGGAAAAAAATGGGAGGGGGGAAAAATCTATCAAATCAACGTCACATATCATTCCTCATTTTTAAAATTGTGGCAATACTTTGTTTTTGAAGATAAGTTCTCTAAAGTGTGATAGCAATAGGTATTTGCATGACAAGTTGTTCCTTAAAGAGGTCACACACTTCCACTCCAACAAAAATGGTATGTATTAAATGTTAAAAAGAGTTTTCTTGTTAATATGATATGCTACAAGTTGGTTAAGATGAGGAACTTCGAAGGCTGACACACACTCATTCTTATGAAAGATAAGCCTATATTAAACTCTTTGGAAACAGCTACAGGAGATGAGCTTAAAAGAGATTTTTTTCATCTATGCTTGAGAAAGTTACAGTGGTTGGTGAGATCAATGCAAGTATCTACTTAATATATACGTAATTCCTTGCATTTGAATTTTAGTCTTCAGCAATTATACTGAGATCAAGGGCATTTGATTGAACATAACAGGCTTGTTTTGTTTTGGTAGTTTTTCCTCTATGTAACCTTTCCTCCTAGTTTCACATTTTCATTTCAGGTCAGTAACATTATCACAGACATCATCCTCAGTGTCCATGTCAGAGATAAAATACCACAGTACAAAGAATATCTGCTCAATGTCATGAGAGAAATCAATGAAAAGAATAAAGATTAAAGCTCTATCAACATAGACCTGCCATCCACTCATCTACCAACTAGATTTATGAATATTTGATATAGTATTTTGAAAAATGCACAGCACTTAGTTACTAATCCATTATACAGCTTGAGTATGGTTTCTTTTTTTTTTTTTTTTTTTTTTTTTTTTTACCCCAAAGAAATTCTGCACTGTGAAAAAAAATGAGAGAAGAAACAACTTCTATCTTACCAATACAAGAGTCAAACTTCTTTCAACTCTTATATTAGTAGGCAAAATGAAATAGTGAGACAAAATGTGCTTTTTTCAAAAAATCATTTTAAGCTTAGAAGTAGAGACATTTTTTCAATGTTTTGACAAATTCAGGCACACAGGGCAAAAAAAATTATTGCAGTTGAAAATGAGATTTTAACTTTGAGTGAACCATTTCATATCAGTCAAAAACACTTTTACAAAAGTGATGGGTTACCAAGATTTTGAGGTTTAAATTTCTTTAATACAATAAAGTGATATCTTGAAAGGGATATAACTTTTTATAGGAAAAAGAAACCCAAATGTTTTCTTTTATAGCATCCTATGTTTCATTCTGTTTTTCAAAACAAGCTAGGAAAAAACAAAACAAAACAAAACAAATTATTAGCCTTTTAAAAATGTGTATTTTTCAGACTTTCTGTGTTTTCTTCTGCTAAAGATTTTATAGGAAGAAATTACCATTTCATGTACCTATTGCAACATTGGCATATCAATGTAATTGTGTGCCTTTTTCAGCTAGGATCACTAAAAAGGCTAAGTGAATGTAGTGGTAAGGTACAGTCCTTACAATGATTGATACAAATCCAGTTACAAAGCCCCCATTGTGCCTGGAGCAGATGCCCTCATGTGTAACAGCTCAACACAAGGAGTTACCTGGGTCTTTCTGGCTCCACTTTTGCTCTCATTTTACCAAGACTTAAAAGTACTTCTGAAGCTCTAAACTCTTAGGGCTTACAATTCTTACTGTGTGCTGCATAGCAGAGAAGTTCTGTAACAGTTAAGGGTTTATCTCTTCTTTTTATCCCCACAACAGGCAAAGTGGAGCAAGCAGCAGTGTAAAAGTCCAATTTCTTCCCTTTTCTATTACCTGCAAGGCAGCTGACGCTGCAAACTTATACAGCAGTAATCCTGAAACAGGAAGAAGTCATCCAGGCATGCTATTGCAAGACTGAAATCTGTACAGCTCTGTCTTTTCCTACATTTTTGTGTAATGATCTTGCATTCTTTCAGAAGAGCAGGCAAATTGCACCGCTTAAGAGAAACACTTAGTTTCTAACGTATTCCTCTATATCTTGACTTTGCTAAGAGAGCAATGAATGACTGCACTAGGAGTACTTGCTAGAATTATAATTTAAAAAATATTTGGTTTAGCCCCAGAGGTATTAGAATCAACCAAAAGTTATACTTGACAATGTGCTATGATACATATGTATCCAAAGATGAAAATAATTTTAAATGTTACTTTAAGATAAAGGTTTACTCTTAATAGGCTCTTTGAATTAGTCCTTTCTTTTTCTGAAACAGAGTTTCACCTATCAGATTTCACTGATGTATAACAGTGATTTCAGCTGAGCGCTCTGGGAAATTCTGTAACTGTCTTAGCAAGGAGAGTGAATTTTCAATATAGACAATGCTATCAGGGGTCAAATATCTTCCTACAAATTCCATTTGCAATTTTCATCTTGCTCTGCTCTCATTTTGTTTTCCAGATATGAAGAATGTATCAGTTAAGTAGATCATAATCAACAGCTTCCATTTTTCTATGCTGGGCAGTTTATTAACTCAAATGTCCTGTTCTTTTTTTTTTTTTTTTTTTCTTCTATGTCCTGCTTTCTTGTTTTGTCCCCCAATCTTCTTTGAAGTACTCCAGCTGAAACCTGGAGCCTAAGTTTGATACAGTCCAGAGACAAACATAGCTCAGATTTCTGAGGAAATTTCTGCACTGTGAGGAGGAGCCATGAGAACATGCACAGAATAGACCCATGCAAGACAGAGAATGGAAAAACACAGAGGCAAGATAGCAGTAAGGAGACTTAAGAACAAGAATACCAACTTAAATCTGAGTGTAAAAAGCAAGGACATTGATTACATCAATCACCAGACAACAATTTCCATATAACTTTTTGCATTGCTGCTCCAGCCTACGTTTGGCTTGTCCACATATGCCAGTAGTGCTGGACAATTATGATGATATGTGAAAGCATTGCCCATATATATCAGATATCCTTGGTCATGTCTGGCACAGAAGTCAGGAGCTCACTTCTGAATAACTTCAGTCCTTTATGTCAACAACAAATTAGGATTAGGCATTCACAGTGCCTTACTTAGACAAATGAATGTTGCACATGCTCATAACTGTCTCTATCTGCCTGCATGTCAATACCCCTATGGAAGAGTCTCTTAAAACCTTGAAAGGAAAAGAAAATAATAACTCAGAAAATTAGACCCCACTGTTCAAATCAGTTTCATCTCAATATTGGTGCAGAAATTCAGAATTTCAAATCATGAATATGGAAGAAGTCACAAAGCTTGTTACTAGAAATACAAAAAAACCCACTGGTTTGTGGCCTTGCCATGTTTTGGGAGGGATTCTGAGTTTCAGCTTTATGTCAGATCTTCTGCTGGCATTTGGGTAAAATTGTTAATTCCTACTATAACATCAGAATTTGCAAACTAACAAAATTGAGTCACTGTTGGAATTTTTAGGTAATCTTAGTCAGCCCAGGTCTTCAATACTATGTGCATGACTTTGAGTGAGCTGAGCCATGTAGAATCTAAAGCAGACAATTTTTGGTCTGAAAGCCACATAGCTCTAAAAGCTTTTAACTAGAATTACCTAAAGTAGTGTGTCAATTCAGCTGTATGGTTTTCTGACTCATGTGACCTATGTGAACAAGGGGAGTAACAGGCAAGTCCATACCACACCTGAGATTATGGCAGATTTCACTTTCAAGGGGCTCAAGGGAGAGTGGGCATTTTTCTGTTGAGGGAAAAACTAATCACACAGAAATACTCTCAGTGAAATGCTTCTACAGTTTTGTAACTAAACATAATACCACTTTATGCAAATTCATCTATTCAAATGTCAATAGTAAGATCTTCCACAAATTTTTCACCCTCTAAAATTTGAGTATACACACAAAATTGTCGCGGTGTCCTGTGTGCGCTTGGTAGCGCTGGCCCACGGGCTAGATCAGTGTCCACACCGCGGCTCACGCGCTCTGGGTTGGGGCAGCTGGTCTCACTAGCCACCTCCTCCCCATGGGTACTTGGTTCCCTGCACCCAGCGTAGGACGAGATGTTTCAGCAACCACAGCAACGGCAAGAAGGAGCACTCTCTGAGCAGGGAAAACAGGCTTTATTAAGTGGGAGACCTGACAAGAGCTACACACATGACCGCCACTGCTCAGGAGAGCCCTCAATAAGGGTTGTGCACGACCTTACAAACAGGGGAGGACCAAGGGGTGTTAACAATTCAATGACCAATCAAGATAACTAGGGGTGGAACCAGGGGTGTAACATTACAACAGGGGAACCAGTCACCAAAAAGGAGAAGGGGATTTCCCAGGCACCAGCCTATCACTTGACACACTCCCTGGAACTTTCCAGAATCCAGGAAGGGGCCCCAGAATGATAGACAGGGCACCCGAGGGGAGAGAGAGGATTGACAAGAACAGGTGTAGGGTAGGGTGATTGCCAGATAACAGAATGGTTATATAACAAACATGGGGGGAGGGGGGGAACCATTGGTGAAAACAGGGGGTACACGGAATGAACCATTACATAGAACTTCTTATAAAAATACAAAACTGCTTACATAAAACACTTAAGAACTTGATAAAACAGCTCTCGCACCACTACACAAAATCTTTTTACAAAGAGTATAATTAGCTGTAGTGCAAATGTTGTTGAGGAAATGATGGTTTATGAAGACATATGTACTTGTCTGAATTTATGAAGAGAAACAATGGTTACTTCAGAGTCTCAGAAGCCCTTGCCTACCTCATTCTTAAAACAATAGATTTTCTTATGTTGTCATCATGCCTAGTTCTTTTTTCTTCCTTCACAGTTCTGCAGAATACAGTGTGGGTAGACATCACAGTTGTGGTATGACTATTTTCTTTAATTAAGAAAAGTTATTTGAAACAAAACAAAACCAAACAAAGCAATCTAAAAAGAAAAAAAATCAAAAATAAATAAACAAAAACTCAAACAAACAAAACACCAAAGAAAATCCAAAATAGAAAACATAAAAAAAAGATGAATCAAATTGATGTTAGGTTCTGATCTAAACATCCTGAACTGCTAGGTTTATATTAAATAAGGACAGATGCCCACTCCAATCAAATGGACAAAAACAATTTAAATAGGATGAAAGCATTTCCCTTCCTCTTCATAAACACTCAAGCCTCAGTCTTCATTTATCTCATCTGTCTGCCTACTAACAGCCACCAATGGAGGAACTGGTGGGCAATGAGACATCTTTTCTCCTGTCTCAGGAAGGCATGAGACCAGTTGCTGCCCAGGAGCTTCCAGACCAGAAGGAATTCTGACAAGAAAAGCAGCTGGCCTCCACCCTCTCCCCAAACCCACTGTCATTTGGCAGATACAGACTCTCACTACGCACGCCAAGGAGCTGTCAGAGCTGGTCCCAGCCTGCTTAAGGCCTGGACTCTCACCTAGAGAGTCAAGCAAGGCTCTGGCTGGTGCTGAATGGTGTGTTGGTGGCTCTTGGAAGCAGTTCTCCATGCCTGTCTCTGAAGCTGTTGGCTATGCTTCCCTAGTTGCCATGGGAAAGAAGCTGCTGGCCTGAGCTCTCTCCAGTCTTCTGCAAGGAATGGAGACCGTGGCCACAGCATCAGACAGGACATATTCTATCTGCTGCGAAGCTTGGTCTGACCTTCGTGATCCTGTGTCTACCCCAGGTCTGCTTTGGCTGAATGATACAGTGGACAGTAGGAAAACAGACCGTCCCACTCTGTGTGGGTCTTCTCCAGTGCATCAAGTTCCTGGTAGGGGTGGGAGATGACTTTTTAGATGAAACCAACATGCCATTGGATGCCAGCAGTTATACAGAAACAGCTCTGAATACGTAGACACTCACCGTCTTTTTTTCCCCAGAGGATACCATTCTTCAAGGCAACCAAGACAGTACCTAGGGCTGCTGCATGTGGCCTCCTACAAAACATCTGGGCAAGCATTTTCCAAGACTATCCAGAAGCCCTTGAGCTCATGATGCCCCAGCCACAATAATTGTTGCAGGAGATCTAAGGGATATTGTGACGGCTAACGGTATCAGCAAATACCCTAATCATGATCAGTCTGTGCCTTCTAGGACTCAACAAGGAGGCCATAGTCAAGCTGGAGCCCAGTCTACAAGACCACATAGCAACACTCTCGCATTGGCCCATAGATGTCATTGTGCACCAGTGCAGCAACGACAACCAGAGGCATTTGGGCCAAACGGACACTTCTAGCTCCACAGAGGCAGGAAGACAGCCCCATGGATATCCCCAGACCCTCTACCTCTGCACAGGGGACTCCTGTTGTCAGCATGGGCATCACCAGGAGAAAGTTAGGAAGTTTTCCTTCATTCACCTCAGAAATTTCCCTGTTTAGCTGTGTCTTGCTTTCTTGTCCATCCAGCAGGCATTAGCATAGTTCAAGTTCCCTGTAACTGTGAATGTGATGTTTCTTCCAGTTGTCTGAAGATGGCATGATTCATTTGTGTTGAGGCAGTCCATTGCAGAATCCCACTACCACATCATGTGCGTTTGTCTGCCTCCTCATCCTGATGCATAAATCATCAGTTGTCTCATTATCCATCCTTAGGCAGAGAGCTCCATACATACCAGCTGCTTTTGCATCAATTGGAATTCTTCCTCTTCCTCCTCAGTATTCCTGTCCTGCCCACACTGAAGAGACTTTATCCACCCACAGCAGCACTCTAGTTGTATGAGTTGACCCACTGTATTTCCATGATCCCATTGTGATTGTGGCCTGCATACACATGCAGACCACAAATTAGTCCTCTTTTGTCCCAATGCTCCGTGTGTGAGAGATGTGAAGAATGAAGAAACTAGAAAGTGATCTTTAGCAGGGACAAGTCAAATTCGTCTTGGAAATATGAAGAGAAATGTTTCTTGTCTACACTGTGTCTCAGAGGCTCCTGGAAACTGAGATGGCATCTTCTGAGGTATTATAAATTCTGAGACTCCTCTAGCATGCTGTAAACTTCCTTCACAGAAAGAGTCACTCTCACAAAAGATATATAATCTTTTCTTGGAGATTTAAAAAAATCTCACATACCCTAAGCAAAATATATTCTGAATGAGAGCATTACTTCATAAGACAACATGCAATTGCACCACATGTAGTGTTTTATATAATTTCTTGGAACTAGGTTGTTATGATACACAATTACACAACAGCATGAGAAAGCCTATAAAATTATCTGAAAAAAATATATAATTTTAAAAAACTACTAATCAAACTTTCCTCCCCACACACTAAAAACTTGAAGTAGGTTAGATAGAAAATGACAGCTTTTTTCATTATGCAAGACTCCTACAAGAACTGCTTCTTTCAGTTCCAAAGGGACCAATTAAAGAGGCAGTGGCAGTGCTTGAATTTGTACTTTTTTCCCATTACCTGAACTATCATCTGGAAATACTGGCCCAGGATGACTACTTCCATATTAGTCGTCCATGAGAGGGAGGTCTTTTCTGTTTCAAGTGGTTTGACTCACAGGATGTCAAACATAGTTTTCTGAGAATGAGAAACTCTGCTTTGGTGATTCACTGTAAAAAAAAAAAAAAAAAGCGAGGGAGGGGGAAATCAGAATAAAGCAGATACATAAGAGAGGTGCATTTTGCTGGAGGAGAAGAGAAAGCATAAAAGTACCTAAGGGGAGATTCTACATCACTTCTTCTTCAAGAGTGTCAGTAAAAAGCTCACTAGTGACTTTTGCATTAAACACAGATGTTGAAACATCATGTTATATTTATTATGATTACTGTTTTCATATGAAAACTTTCTACAGTTCTGTTGAAAGTGTGAAATTCAGGGACAGAGCACTTTTTATTTATAACTTTTGGTTGTCATCTAATTTTTCCATTTTTCAAACATTATAAAAATAGTAATTTAATTTTAAAATCAGGGATCTATACTGAGAGAAAAAAATCAAGCTAACTTATCATATAGAATTATACAGATAAAAGGAGAATAGTATTACCACAAAATCTTTCCATCTTGAAAAGATGTCATCATATACTTAAAGGATTCTTAGGAAGAATATTCATCCTTTTTTGTTTGTTTGTTTGTTTTCTTCTGATTTTTCTACCCATTCACTTAATAAATTGCCACTGGTTGTACTCCTCACTGAGATTACCACAGTCTTCCACTTCTCTTCAGTGTGAATCATCCTTTATTAGCAAAAGTACCCTTTGAAGACAGTAAAGTCTCAAAGAGCTAAATCCAGGTTTTGCTAGTATTTACACTAATGCTAACTCCCTCACTTAAAAATTCACTGTTAGGTCCTGACTTCTAAAAGTTATACTAGGTTTGGCTCTGAATAAAACCTACTACTAAAACAGGTTGCTCAGAGAAACTGTGGATGTCCCATCCCTGGATGGGACACGGCCAGTTGGATAGAGATATAGGCAGCCTGGTCCTGCGAAAGGTGTCACTGCACGTGGCAATGTGGCAAAGAAATTAGAACTAGATTCTGCCTTTAATTTGCAAGACACTAAATGCTTCCACAAGTCAAGCCTATTTTGCCCATGACTCTAATTGCTGGGTGATCTTGTTTTTTACCTTGATGCACTACCTTTTTTCGCATTTTCTCTTGCTTGTGCTTTTGGGCAGGGGGAGCGAGAAAATACCTTGGTGGGCACCTGGCATCTAGCTAGAGTTCACCAAACACCACCTCAAATACTCATCTCACAAAACTTTGAAAATTTCCAGAAATTCTGGCATTCTGGAGTATACAATCTGCCATTATTTTTTATCATTTCCCTCTTTAGATGCAGAGTTTCTTAAATGACTGAGGAACCCATGCTACAGTACCAACAACATACCACCAGAATAAACATACACAAAACACACACAGCATACTCTCTTCTGCTTTCTCTGTGATAGTTGCTTCTCTCCTGTAGGAACAGTAAGCACACAAAGGCAGCACAAAGAAAAGAATAATATTTTTCCTTTGCTTTGTGCATTGAATTATTCATTCAGGGCTTTCTGAATTTGTTCCAAATAATTCCTCTGTGCTCCAGGACTTTAAGACACATTTCTTGGCATTTCTTAATAAAACTGAACAAAACTTTTAACCTGAAAAAACTTCTATTATGTCTTTAAATATTATTCCTAATTGTAGGGCTACTTCTGTATATAAATCCTTGTCAAGGAACAGTTGTGGAAAGAAAACAGTAGATTAAATTTCTTAGACTAGATTAGAGAGATTAGTAGATTTAGTAGATCAGAATCTCTTTTTCTTTATATTCTCTGTGGATGTTATTTCATCCTTAATATGGCCACAGATTAGCAAAGGAAAAGTATGCACTGCGTGACAGTACAGTGTAGACATCTTAAGATCTGCTCAACATGAGACTGTTTAGATATAAGAGGTCATTCAGCTCCACTACATCACATTCCTCCTGTAGGTCAATTTACTGAGAAATGAGCAAGTTGAGAAGCTCATCACTGAGGCAGAGCTGTCTTCTTACACAACTTCCTATGTCTAGTACTTTTTGACATGCCATTGAGATTTGCCTCTAGTTTCTGTGTTACTCACATTTTCCCTTCCTACTTTGATAACTTTCAGGAGTTAGTGCAACCAAGGTTTAACACTATCCCTGTACTAAAAGGAGTCTGCAAAATTAAACTGAAGACTGCACATTCAGTAATAACACCATCATTGAATGTGAACATAAAAATGCATAAAATAAGCACCGTGTATTTCCTCTGGAACTGTCTATGTTCAGAGAGCAGAGACAAACATGAATTATTTTGTACATATTATCAATTTCCTGTTCTACTGTTTCCTACTATCTGATCACCATGTGGCAACATAAAATACAAATCACAGCATTTCACACTTAGTAATCCTGATAGATTCCATTCATTGGATGGATTTACAACTTTGAATCATAGGATCATTCACATTGGAGAAAACCTTTAGGATTACCAAATCCAAATGCTAGCCTAGCACCATGGTGTTCGCCACTAAACCATGCCTCCAAGCGCTACCTTTACATGCCTTTTGAACACTTTCAGGGGTGGTGATTTCACCACTTCCCTGGGTAGCCTGTTCCAGTCCCAGATCATCCTTTCAGTGAAAAAAGTTTTCCTGTCATCCTACATTAACCTCCCCTGGTGCAGCTCGAGGCCATCTCTTCTTAGTCTGCCACTTACTGCCTGGGAGAACAGACCAATCCCTACCCAGCTGCAACCTCCTTTCTGGTAGTTGCAGAGGGTGACAAGGTCACCCCTGAGCTTTCTTTCACTTACACCTATTTTCTGCCATTTCCTTTATACTCATAGGAAGCTACTGGCAGTGTTTGAATGGTGAACTCATCTCAGGAGGCCCAAAACAAGCCTTCATGCAAAAACTGCCTTATATTTTAATGAACGAACAAATCTGTGTCATTTACCAGCCTGGGTATCCATTCATGAGCCAGTTTGGAAAGTACCTCTAAACCCGTAGCTGTCTGTGCAAAAGG
Source organism: Progne subis subis (assembly GCA_022316685.1). Taxonomy (NCBI): domain Eukaryota; kingdom Metazoa; phylum Chordata; class Aves; order Passeriformes; family Hirundinidae; genus Progne; species Progne subis. Next base: position 36,289 of record JAKJHU010001849.1, on the reverse strand, counting down.
AATTCTGTTTTTCCTATTCTAGCAGCATGGGCTAAGATTTAGTATCCCAGCAACGCAATTTTACTGAAGGCAAATAACTATTTGAACCAATGAGACACAGATATGAGATAACTGCTAGGTTTTTTTCATTCCTTTATTTCACTTCCCTTTTCATAAATTTGTTGTCCAGTATTGGGCAAAAGAATATAGGGCTTTTTATAGCTTTTTAGCTAAGGCCTCTTCCTTTTGCAGTCAGATATCTGAAGTCAGTAAAGACTGCACCTACTGAAATTCTTATGCCACTTTTTCAGGTGCTAATGGATGTAGCATCTTACATCAGTTCCCATTTCTGATACCCATTAGCTCTGACATCTTAGTTCTCTACAGTGTAAGGTGACTTTGCTATGTACAACTAGTTGCACTGACTTTACTTAAGACTGTTTTAGAAATGAACCATTGTCTGAATATTATTATTTTAAGGTAACATTTTTATGGAATGTACTGTAGAATATTTCATTTTCTCAACTCATATCCTTTTAATTTTTTCTTTTTGCCTCACAAATAAAGTGAGGAAGATGGAGGCTTTTATTTATATACACATATTTTTGCAGATATAAACCCGTATATGCACACAAATTATTCTAAATCACAAAGCTTACTCATTTTCAAAATGCAGAACAAGCTTCTAAAATAAAAGCATTCTTGGTTCAGAAAAATATAAAACTCCAAATTTTCAAAACTTCTTTTTACCTGGAAAAGTCAGATTTTCTGCTGAAGGAAAACCATTTGAGAAGTGTGTCTAGAAAAAGGGTGGGTATGTTACACCTAGGATATAGGAAATAGAAACAAGTTGTGAAAAAGCAGAGCTTCAGTGTTTCCCTTGAAGAGCCACATAAACTCACTTTGTTATACAAGATTAAGAAGAGTATTGCAAGATACCATTACATATCCCATAATTTTCTTTGGTTGGATATGTACATCAGTTTCTAAGGAAGACAAAGGCATTTTCAGAGAACCAGACACAAAAAGCAGTGCACGACATTTAATCTCCCTGAAATTATGGTGACTGAAATTTGATATACAAATTCTTCCTGAAAAGAGAGATGTGCAAGTAAATGAAAAATGAAGAAAGATTATGATAACTTATGTTGAAAAATAGACTCTGATCCCTAAAGCTTCAAATTTACAGAGACATTTCTGAACTGACTCTTCTTGATTTAGTTTTGTGTCCTTTGTGTTGTTAAACTTATTTGTTTTTCTTTTGCATATCCCTAATTGTCATCTCCACCGGCGAACACCCACCCCTTCTTCCTGGTTCTGCTGCTTAGATTAGGCTGCGATGGCACTTTTGCTAGGTTGGTTATGGCCTCTGTGCCCTCCACTGCAGTCAGAACACTACCTGATCTGTTGATGTAGACCTAGAGGGAGAGCAGGAGTGGTCCTCCTGGTACAAGAAGTTGAAATCCCTCAGCCTTCATCATTGACTCTCTATTTTCCAGCTCACCTTCTACTTCAGCATTGCAGCAGTTTTATTTGGCAACATACATCTTCCACCCACACAGCCACCCTGCAAACAACAGCACCATCACCCCCACCCTGGTCACAGTGAGGTCCCACGCTGCTTACAGGTCTACAGCCCCATGCCTGGAGACTTGTATCCTCCCCTGAGGGCCCCATCCAGGCTGCTGTCTCTGATGTGCCAATCGAGTTTGTCCAACGGGTGCTGGGAACAATGACTGGTAGAGCATCACCACAATTGCTGAGCATATATACACTGCTTTCAGCACATCTTCTGACTCCAGTTTTTAGGAACAAACTGCTATGTCTGCTGTCACCTTCAGTAAAAAATTGTTATTCTAAGAGCCTCTTTAATCTCAACTACATCTTCTTCAACACAATTTCTGTGGCTCTTTGCTCAACACTGTAGGTTTAATCTGTGCTTTCTTTCATATCTCCTAGTACAACTCAGAGTTCTGCATATGAAATCCATCACATTGCATTATTTCCCCACATTATAACATTCTTTGAATATGGCATTAATTCCATAAAGCACAAAGTTCAACACAATTTCTGTGGCTCTTTGCTCAGCACTGCAGGTTTAATATGTGCTTTCTTTCATATCTCCTAGTACAACTCAGTGTTCTGCATATGAAATCCATTACATTGCATTATTTCCCCACATTATAACATTCTTTGAATATAGCATTAATTCCATAAAGCACGAAGTTTTTCTTCCCACTAAAAATTTTCTCTTTGCTTTCAGGACTAATATCACATACACATAGTTGGTTCTACCACCTCTGTGACAAACCACAAAAAAGATGTCGCTTTTTGGATCAACTGTGATCACAACCTAGTAAAAAAAATTTAAGGACAAAGATTGTAGACAGTTGCACGTCTCTTGAAAACAGATTTTTAGTTTTCTTATTCCATTCTAGGTTCTGTCTATAAGCGATAAATCATAGCCCGTGGAAACACCTTAAAATGTTTTAGGATGCATTTGGTAGGAAACCATTTCTTTCCACTTTTTTTTTTCCCCTTCTCTGTACTTTGACAAGAAAAAAAAAGTTGATTTTTTCCCTTACATATAATGTCTCTGTCTTTATATGTTCTCCTGATGCTTTTAAAAATTCTCCATGTAAATGGATTAACACTTAAAGCATTACGGGATTCTGCTGCACTGAAGCATCAGTGGGAGACTGTAAGTGAGCAATTAAAAGTCGCTGGTAAAACCATCAAGGACTCAATCAACCAGCCAGGTAGCTAATTCAGTCAACTATCACCAAACCGAGCTCAGTCTATCTACTGAGTGCAGAATGACTGTAGGCAGAAGGTAGGTCTAACAATGTAGGCACTGTATGTATACAGTGAGTTTAATATTAATGTTAATTTTTTCCCATTTTAAGACTGAGACACAGAATCAGTCTAACAGTATTCCTATGAAATATTATTTACAACTGAATTTTGAATTTATTAAATGGACTTTAAAAACAAGGGAATTCAAGGAAGATCCTTCATACCACGCTGCTTTTTAAAGCACAAGTTGTTAATTCTTCTAGCATTTCACAATGTATCTCTTCAAAGAAAGAATACTTTTTATTTGCATGACTCAGGAAAGTCCAGGATTCAGGGGAAAACGTGATCCATCAGAAAACTTGACACACAAAATAAGAGACAGAAGAGTATTAAAAATTAATTTCAGGGATTATGTGAACATTTCTGTTATTAATTTCTGTAATTTCTAATGTTAATCCTGACCACCTTTATATATGCATTTTTAGGACCCATGGATGATTCTACCTGTTTTTAAATGCTACCATGCCCAGGTTTGCTCTCAGCACACAAACGGTTCTGATTTTAGACAGAGCTGTTAAATCACACTGTCTGCAGAATGGTACTTGTAACTCTAGGATTTATAGCATATTTAGTGTTTTCTGGCAAAGAGAGGGTGAACAGAAGTCAACTCATCCTTAGTTAACATAGATACATCATCAATAATAGTTGATTATTAATACACTTCTGATGCTCTTTTTTTTTTTTTCTTTTTTTTTTAATCTGCAAGCAGAGAAAACAGAGCTGCCGATTGTCAAAGAATTTTAGATATCAAGCACTTTGTCTTGTGTAGTGAGGATCCAGAAAATGGCTCAAAAACATTAATACTGTCCATACTTCATTATTCTGCTTCAACCTTTTCCAGGAGCAGTTACAACTTTGCTAAAATGCTTATTCTGAGTCAAAGCAGGATGTACCAGCTTCATGAAACATTCAAAAATCACTCTACCAGCTTTGGTAAGCATTAGTGTTACTATATTTACAAGGTGTTAAATTAATATCTGCAGGATGACAGAGATATTGCAGAGTTAGGTTTTTTTGTTGTTTGTTTGTTTGTTTGTTTGTTTGCTGAAGCTGGAAGTCAGCCTAATGCCATTCCTTGAAGAGGTAAAATAAATCTAGGTTTGCAAACCTCCCAGCAGAAGATTGGGAAGTGTATAGTATACCCAGACCCTGAGCCTCAGAAATGGAATGCCTCAGCAGCTTTCTCATTTCATTTATAAAGAGGGAAAGGTGAAAGTGAGCACTTGGCGTGAGGGTAAGGGAGGGCCTGGGGCAGAAGGTTATGCTTCACAGAGCCCTAAAGCACAACCCTCATGTTATGTGCAGGATTTCACTCTGATCCAAAGAAAATGAGCTGACTCGGGAAGCCCTTGTCCAGGTAGATGTAAGACATGACTTAGCAGAAGCTAAAACCTTTATAGTCTAAGCAAAGCCTTTGACTGGGACTGCTGAGCCTTCAGAGAGCTATCTCCCTCTAGACATCTTTCCTGTTGAATATGGGAGGAAGATATTTTATACTGTACAGCATGTTACGGGGATACATTTATACCACTGTACTGTACAAAACATTTATACCACAGTACAGTAAAAACTGCTGCCTTAATGAATGAGGCTCATGACCTCTCTCTCACCATGCTATCCTGAAAATTTCATTGTAACTCAGGAACTACATTTACATGTCACTTCCTGTACAGTAAGGCATTCCTTTTCAGTAACACCTGTAAATGATCTTTTGCTAAGGGCTCTCAACAGCAATAATATTTGATTAACAATATACTTCTGATGTTTTTTCTTTTTTTTTTTTTTTTTTTTTTTTTTTTAATCTGCAAGCAAAAATATTGTTGTAGCTGAGGTTAGGATAATTTTTAACAAATCTTGGATCCTTTTGTTCCTCTATAGCAACATATTCTCAGCTACCAGAAAAGACCATACTTCGTTCTGATGAGTTGCAATAACTTAAACTATCTGGGAGTTTGGCTCATAACTTAAGAAGTTATTGTCTGTAGGAAAGAGCTAATAATTTAACTGAGAGAAAAAATAAGGTTCTTTTATTTATTGATATATCATTTTTATAGCAAAATCAAGAAAAGAGTTCACCCCAGCACTAATATGTCAAACTGCAATTCTCCTCTAGTTAATTCCCCTAATGTTCACTAACTGCTAAACAACATGGATGGAGACCTAATGTTTCTTACCTGATGTTGCAGCTTTACATCCATAAATGCTAGCAGCTACAAATCCAATCAATACCTTAAACTTAAATTAACTCACTATGGTGAAATTCTGAGTTTTGTCACTTGAGAAACTCTGAATCTTTCCAGCAACAGGAAAGAAAATTGAAAGTTGTGATGTGTAGTTTTTCTTAGCAAATTTATTTCACTGGATTTATTTTTTTTCAGATTCAGAAAAAATCAGTTTTCATTGAAGTAATTTTTCAATTCACAGACAAAAAACATCCAGTTTATGTCTCCTTCACTGTTGCCATTTGGGCCATGACCATATTTTTGTTAATTTCATTATGTCAGAGTTTCTTGAAAATAAAACAAAACTAAAATTTTAATTCCATTTCTGCTTTGAATATAATGCAGATTTCCTGGGAACACATAGGTTCAAAAATGTGTAAGCTATATTGAAAAGTATAATGAAAGTATCCCAAGAATAATCAATTCAAAAGAGGATGTTTATCTGCAAATGTTGTGGTTCACAAGCAAATTAAATGGTTGTGTCAGTTGTTTCTAGGTGGCATTGATTAATTTAAATCATCAATAATTTAGCTTATTCTGTATGAATTTGTACTCTTATTAGATTTTCATATTGCTCCCTACACACTTACTAAAATGCAAATCATTTATTTTCAAAAGAAGAGAAGGAATCTTGTGCAGATCATAGACATTTCTCTTGCAGATTTCAGAAAGTCCCAAAGAAGAAATGAGGCAGGTATCCCATCTTTACCTTAAGAAGTTAGATGCAGCTGACAACATAGAAAAGCATTTCATAAAGAAAGTGGTATCCACCCTCTTCCTACAAAAACCTGGACTGACTTTCAGGTAATATCAACATTTAAAAAAAAAAAAAAAAAAAAAAAAAAAATTGTTTCTTGGGAGGAGTGATTAGGAACAAAGGGGCCCAAAGTCTAATTGTTTTTAATATCTGAATATCTGGTCCATACTCTCAAGTATACAAGCTTTTAATCTGTTAGCTGGAGTCACAGAGTAAGAGTACTCAGTAGTTTCCTCTACAGTAAGAGGACAAGAGGAAATGGCCCTAAGCTGAGAGTCAGGATGTCACAGCAGCCCTCTCATTAGAGGGTAGAAATGAGCCAAGACAGACTTCTTATCACAGCATGAAAAAGGTCCTGATTTATTCCTCTTTACAGCTTAGCCATCCTGACCCCAACCATTCACTGACTCTGGCTGCAGCAAGCTCCTACTGTAGGTTTCCCTTGCAGGCTCTGACTGCTGGTTATTTCCTGCTAAACTATGGCTGCATGTGTTGGTTTGCAGGCTCTGACTGCAGGCTTTTGCCTAGCTAGACTGTGACTGCAGGTTCCAACAACAGGCTAACTGCAGACCCAGAATGCCCTCACAGCAGCAATTCTCTCTTCTGTTTTGCCTAGTCCTTCTGGATTTTTCATTCAGTATATCCTTCTTCAGGATCGTTCTTCTTCCCTAAGATCCCCCCCTGACGAGCCAACCCACTCCTTTTATCAAACTTACCTTTGTTGGACACAGCTATCACTCATCTGGGTAAAGATCACCTGTAATCCCTTCTCCTACAAGAGGATATTCAGATTAGATATTACAAAAAAACATTCCCTTTCAAGATGGTCAGGCATTGGAATAGGTTGCCCAAGAAGGTGGAGGAGTCACTAGAGATGTTAGAGGTGCTCTTGGATCTGGTGCACGATGACGTGGCTCATTGGTTTAGGGATTACAGTGGGAGTGCTGAGTGGAGGGTTGGACTGTGTGACCTTATCTCTTCTCAACTTGGTGATTCCGTATATGTCCACACAGAATTTGCAACACTTTTCTGTTGTAATGTATTTAGTATCTGGTGCAAAGACTTTCTCCCCCCACTGCCTGAATTAGATGGTTGTAGGTACTTTAAAAGAAATTAAACATTTATTCTACAAGCTCCTACAACATTTTCTGTTTGAAACAAGTAGCACAACTTTTTCAGTCTTCTTAATGCACTAAACCTTCACAGGTCTAACTGCAATTGTGTTATTGTTATGCAGTTTTCAAATGCTAAGTTAGATATGCCAATTGTCCCCTGATGCAGGCTGTGTCCATGTATTGAAATAAATAATTAGTTGTCACTTAATGCAAAAGTGTTTTGTTTTTGAGGCACTGAATGCCTCACAAGTTATTCACAGTTCACAGTGAACCATTATTAAAAATGCTACAGTAGATCAAATATCAATCCTCCAGTCTTACTGCTACTAAACAGAGAGCCAATAAAAAGACCCCAGCATTGGCTGAAGAATGGCTTGCACTGCAATTTGCAGATGGCCTTATTTTAGGCATACTTATGCTGCTTGGATATCTCACAGAAATACTCGCACAACAGATCTATGATCCATACCCATGTGCCTGCAACAAGCTGGTGCCAAGGAAGAGATGAAATCTCAGTGGCTGGGAAGTTAGAGCTAATGAGTTTTCAGTTCTGCTTCCAGATCCATTGTTGATTTATTCTTCTACAAGCTTTTTTTGCATATGTGAAATGAGTTATCAGTGACAATAGTCACAAGGACTTTCACCGAGTATACAGATACATTTGTTCTCTGTTAAACTAGTAGAAATAGGCAGCACAGATTTTGAGTCACCCAAGTGAGGTCTGTCAGATTTTTGGAAAGTAAGGTTATCAAGATGCATTCCATTAGTTAATTCTAATAATACACTACAGGAGGTTTGAAAATTGAAAACCGGTGTAGCTATTTCATTAGGATGGACTACATTTTTGGACACTTTTGATCAAGAAAAATAACAGTATCACAGTTTGTACACATTTAACTAAATCTGTAAAATTAAAAAGTGGTAAGGTACACTAGGAATCAAATAATAATGTGCATCTTCAGAACTGATCCAGATGTAGACTAAGCATCATGATGTCTGTGGCTAAAGTATTCATGACTTGTGTTAATGTCCAGTCCACTTTTCTACCCATAAAACCTGTTTACTATCCTCACCTCCTAGATTGTCTGCTTACTCACAGTCAGGACTTTCCTCAGAGTGTTGGGTACGGGGAATTTTGGGTTTGTGGTTTGGGGTATGGTATGAGTTTTGAGTTTGTGCTGAAGACAGAGTGATGCTTTAGTTACTGCTTAGAGCATTAGTGATGCTTTAGTTATTGCTTAGCAGGGCTTACATAGAGCCAAGGCATTTTCTGCTTTTCGTACTGCCATGCTGGTGAGGAAGTTGTGGGTGCCTAAAAGGATGGGAGGAGACAGAGCCAGGACTGCTTACCCAAACTGGCCAAAGGGATATTCCAGACCATGTGACATCCTGCTGAGTATGTGAAGCTGGGGCAAAGAAGGAGGAAGGAGGGGGTATTTCTAATGATGGCATTTGTGTCCCCAGGTCACCTTGAAGCGTGAGGAGGCTGTGCTGTCCTGAAGATGTGAAACACCTGCCTCCCCATGGGAAGGTGGGAATGAATTCTTTGGGGTTTTTGGCTTGTGTGGCTTTTGGATTCCCTATTACACTGTCTTTATCTCAACCCATGAGTTTTCCAGCTTTTACCCATCCAATTCTTTCCCCAGTCCTGCTGGCGGCAGAGTGAGCGAGTAGCTCTGTGATGCTTTGGTGCCAGATGGGATGAAACAACAACACATACATTTAACTGCTTAGGAATTAGATGAGTAAATCACTTTTTACAATAATGACTGGAATTAACACATGTAAATTAGGTTGAGAGATGTTTCATGTCAGAGGTAGGCTGAATCTTACCATGTTGTTTCATGCTGGGGGCAGCAGCTGTCTGACTTGCCGTGAATTACAGTAGAAAATCCTAGTTTACCATGACCAAAAGGCAAAAGATTATGGCCAAAGCTAGATTAAGTTTTCATTTTTTTATATCAAGATAAAATACAGTTTTATATGATTCCTTGATTGAATTTACTTGAGAACTTAAGAAATGGGAATTACCAAACTAAGATATGTGTGGCTGTGTTTGTTTGTTTGTTTGTTTAGTTGGTTCGGTTTTTTGGAGAGGACAGGGTTGTTTACTTTTTTGAAAAGAGAAATCTCTAAAATGTTTTCACTTACCTTTTTTTCCTAATTTAGGCCACATTTTTTTAGAGAAAAAAATACTCTAAAACATGTTTTTCCTGTGTGTCCATGACTGTAGAGGAGTTACTTATTAATGCCCAGGAACAGTGAAAAGAGGGAAAAAAAAGAAAACATCTAATGCAGGTAAAATGAATACATACACAATGTCCATTTTAGCCTTAAACTTCAAAGATACTTTTTTTTTTATTTTCAGCATATATATCTCAACAAGCCACAATATTTAAAGATTAATTCATTTTCTCATAACTTAAGTCATAAGCAACTTCTGAGATGTTGCTAAAACTCCTTCTCAAGACTTTAACACTTAGGAAAATATGTCCATGTGAGCTTGTGGTTGGTGAGTTATTAATGTTTCTGTAAAGAGCTTGTGCTCTCAGTATAAATACGAATTAACACCTGGACCACTATTTATTACAGTTACATTTGTGCTTTCAGGTTTCTGGTAAGTTTTTCAATTTTTTGTGTGGACAGCTGAAAATACAGGTATTCAAAGACGTCTCCCTTGTCTTGCATCAATATATTTTTCCATATATGGTAAATGTTTTATAACCATCATCCCTCTAAAGAGACCAGGTATTTATATTCTGTATGTTTTAAATTTCTCTTTCCAATGAATATGGTGGCAAAAATCTACCTCTTTGAAATTGCTGATGCTTATATTTGCCTCAGAAAAACCTCTTCCACTAATGCCTGGGTTAAATGGAAAAAAAAAAAAAAAAAAAAAAAAAAAAAGAGGAAAACAAAACAAAACAGAAAATATATTTTAAGAATGCTGCCATCAGAATTAGAATATGGACTTTTTTTTCATTAAAATGCATCACAGGAGACTCAAAAGAGTGAAATGTGAAGCTTAATGTTGCTTAATGGCAAAGAAGACATTTTCATTGTTTAGATAAAGCCTGCCTTCCTTGAGAAAGAAATAATTAGCAAGGAAAACTATTTTTCATTGTTATACCTATCACCTTTCCTCTGCAATGAATCCCATCTCAGGACAGAAAAAAATTCATTTTATATGTATATGACAGTGAGGGACAAATATCAGCTGTTTATTCAAGCAGAGACATGGAATTAATTACTCCAGCAAATATCAGCATTTTCCAAAAAAGGGATTTATATGAATATTAGAGAGGTAGGAACCCCTAGACATTTCAAATACATTATCATATTATTACAGTGTCTTTCATTAACAAGAGTTTGGGGGGTTGTTTTTGGGTTTCTTTTTTTCCAGTCACAGCCAGGTTAAGGTGAAACTCACAGTCTTTATTTAAATGCAGAGACTTTTTATCTCATAATTAATACTGCAGTTCACAGAGTGTCTGGGTGTGGTTTTACAAATCTGTATTTAACTAATTAGATTTCCAATGCCAAAATCATAAAAAAAACTTGGGAATCTGGTTCTTTTTTCATGGTTGTACACTACAGCAGAAAGGTGCTATGGATTTAGTTTCCTAAAGGTTTATCTTAATGCCTTGCTTTCCTCAGAAATGCACAGTAACAGGAAGAAAGGCAGAACTCTGTACAGAAAATTTGTGAAAGTAAGGCACTGAAAGCTTTTTTTACATATAATCAATTAATAACAATACAATTTCAGCCTTCTTAGTTAAAATCCATAAAAGTGTGTTATTTTTTGTCCTTCTTTCCACAACTGAGCGGCTTGCAGCCTCTGATGTGGTCTCTGAAAACTAAACACCAACATACATGCTTGGTGTGCTGCAAATCCCATCTGTCCACAACACCTTCCTCCAAGCTGCAACAGGTCAGTTGTCTTTGCACTGGCTTAATGTCTAAATATCAGGTAGGCAGAGATGTGATAACAGGGGTCAGCCTGACCTGTGGCATCAAGTGCTCACGACAGACAGAAGAAATCCCCCTGTTCTTATCAAGATGAGTTTTTGTCTGCCATGGATGAGCAGGCTGCTCTCACTAATTATTTGAATCTCCAAAGCACAAAGTCACACGTTAGCAATGTATGCAAGCACTTCTACATCAGCTTTAAGGAGAGTGAAAGTCATGTTTTACAGCAAACAGTGGAGTTAAACACAGGCTTGAAAGCAAACACAAGCTAGTTTTCAGCAACCGAACTCTTGCCCACTAAGTACCTTATTGCATCTATGAAAAATTTATGTAAAATGATCTTTCCAATTTGGGAATGCTTTGTGTTACATTTACACAAATATCAATGACTGAACAATATTCAAGACAGTACAAAAATCTGCTCAAGAAGTTTCATATTCATATTAGGACAGCTGAGGAGGACCTTTGACCATTTCAAAATTTCTAGTAAAGGAAACACCCCAAATACAAAGGGAGTTGGTGTCCCAAACAGCAACAGTTGACTTACAATGTTCCCAGGTAACACCAAGGAAACAGGAAAATACCATATCCATGACTTTGATATAGAAAAATTCTTTTTGCTAATTAGATAACTCTCTCGCCCTAGGTTACACAACTGACTGGGTTGAAACCTTTTCAAGCTGGGACAAGAACAGGGGGATATCGATAAAGTGGGGAAGCTTAACCACTACAAAGTTGAAAGTGTGAGTTGGATAATTGGTACTGTAAGATGTGTTGACAAATGACTTAATATGACTTAATGGTACTGATAATATGGAATTGACATGTATGAGCTATCATTCAAGCAATGTTCTTAGTACCAAGTGCACTGGGGGATACTTAAACAAGTGTACAGTTACCATTTAGAGTATTTTATCAGTTTGTTTAAGGCATTACCTTAGACATCAGCCAAAACATTTGTTCTGCTGAAGCAAAAAAGCTTAAAAGACTGAAAAGGAGACATGCCACTAGGAAGGATTTGAATATTGTTTAATGACTTGAATGAAGTTTAAGTACTTTTCCTGAGCTGTGGCTGGCAAGACGAGCATAAAAAGTAAAGCCATTATTTTATCATTGTATTGATATTGCAGTATTAATCACCAAAATCTAAAAGGTTAAAACAAACATATATAGCATGTCATTTCTAGCAAGTTTAAATTATTGAAATGAAGAGTTGAGTTTCTGAACTTGTAGTGTTCATCTTATTGGCCTGTCATTATTAATCTCTCAAGGAAACTGATTCATAGGACTGCTGAAAATGAGTCAATAAAAAATGAAATTATGCTGAGAACAGTGTTTTCATTTATTAAGATATGATAACTCCCTTAGAATTTTAGAGCCAAATTGTGATCAATCCAATATTTTCTAGAATGCAAGTTGAAAAAAAAAATAAATATGTAATTACCATTAAAATAAAGCTGAAAGAACAGTTAATAAACCCATTCTGATTTATTTATTAACCATTCTTTTTTCAAGACCAAAGTCCTTTGTTTCTTATTTGCTGGAATCCACAGTGTAGTCACTACTGGTGAGTCAAACATTCCTATTTATTTTTCATACTGAAATTTAAACCAGTGCAAATTTATAAAATTTTAGGCTCTATGCCAGATCACTTTTGCAGTAGCAAGTATTAGGCACTTAGCTGAACATTTGAATATAGCCATTTTCTAGCATTTGTGAGTCATTCAGGAACGAGGGGTGCAGCTTCCTTAGTTGCTGAGTGACTGATTATAAGAGTTCTCTAGGGAGCGAACGGGAGTGGGCAAACAGGGGCATGGCACGTCTCTGGGGCGTGACCACTGCAGTTCACACGGCAGTTCATGCAGGCAGGGCAGGCAGGCAGGGTTGCAAGTTCTCTTGCTAGCACAGTGTGCTGTGTGTTGTTTGAGGTGTTTCTGCTGGCTGGTTGGTCTTGGGGTTTCTGCTAGCAATGGTTTCAACATGGTCAAAAACTGTGGTTGGTACAAGTGTATGTGGCCAAGTGGAGCCCTCCAAAAGGGATGCGTCTGCACAGACCCATTCCTGCCCGGAGTGTTTGACCTTATCTGTTGTTTGTGTTGTGGATGAGACGTGCCTGCGGTGTAAACAGGTGAATGATCTTTCACTTGTGGCCAGACTTAGGGAGGAAGTTGCAAGTTTAAGAAGGATCAGGGAAAGTGAAAGGGAAATAGACTGGTGGTATTCAACCCTTCCATCCTTCAGGGAGGCCCATCAAGATTCAGAGGACTCATATGCCTCCCACTCCCAGGGAATAGAAGGGCACCTGGTAGATGAAGGGGAGTGGAAGTGGGTCCCTGCTTGGGGAGGTAATAATAAAAACTCCTCCTGACCCCCATCCCCTAGCCAGGTGCCACTTCAGAATAGGTATGAGGCCCTGGATCTAGAGAGCCAGCCAGATGAATTAGATGATTTAGAGGGCAATTATCTGCCCAGTGAGCCTCCCAATTATGATTCACCCATAAGACGAATCTCCACCTCTAACATCAAGAAGAAAAGAAGGGTAATTATAGTAGGTGACCTCCTTCTGAGAGGAACAGAAGGCCCCATGTTTCACCTGGATCCATCCTGCAGGGAGGTCTGCTGCCTCCCTAGGGCCTGGGTACGAACCGTCACTGAGAGACTTCGTGGGCTGATTCAGCCCTCTGATTATTACCCACTGCTGATACTCCAGGCTGGCAGTGATGAGATTGAAAAGAGGAGTGTTAAGGCAATTAAAAGAGAATTTAGGGCATTGGGTCAAGTGGTTGATAAGACAGGGACCCAGGTAGTGTTCTGCTCAGTCCCTTTTGTGGCTGAGAAAAATGATGAAATAATAAGAGAACTCAGATCATTAACAAGTGGCTTAAAGGTGTCATCGACAAATTTTCAGATTCTTTGATCTTGGGGCAATTTTTACAGCACCTGCTCTGTTGGAACCAGATGGGATACATCTCTCTGTTAAGGGTAGAAAGTTCTTAGCTCATGAAATGGCAGAACTTGTTGAGAGGGCTTTAAACTAGGTTTGAAGGGGGAAGGGGATGCAGCTGGGCTCTCTGGAAGCAGGCCCAAGGGTTGCAAGGCTGAGTCAGGGGTGAAATCAGCAGCCCAGCTGAGGTGCCCGTATACCAATGCACGCAGCATGGGTAACAAACAGGAAGAGCTGGAGGCCATGGTGCAACAGCAAAGCTGTGATGTAGCTGCCATCACGGAAACATGGTGGGATGAGTCACATGGCTGGAGCACTGCATGTGATGGCTACAAGCTCTTCAGAAGAGACAGGCAAGGAAGAAGAGGAGGAGGGGTGGCCCTTTATATTAAGCTGACTTTTGATACTGTAGGTATTGAAACTAAGGAAGATGGAGATGAATGCCTATGGGTAAGAATTAAGGGGAAATCCATCAAGGCTGACATCCTGCTGGGAGTCTGTTATCGTCCACCCAGCCAGGAGGAAGAGGTGGACAACTTATTCTATAAGCAGCTGGAGAATGTTTCAGGATCATCAGCCCTTGTTCTTGTAGGTGACTTCAACCTACCAGACATCTGCTGGGAATGAAATACAGCAGAAAAGAGGCAGTCCAGGAAATTTTTAGAGTGCATAGAGGACAACTTTTGGTCACAGCTGGTGAGTGAGCTCACCAGGAGAAGGATTATGTTAGATCTGTTGTTTGCAAATAGAGATGAGCTGATGGGAGATGTGGTGGTTGCAGGATGATTGGGGCAGAGTGATCATGAAGTTAAGAGTTCTCGATAGCTGGTGAAATCAGGAGGAACACCAATAAGACTCTTACATTGGATTTCCAGAGATGAGACTTTGGCCTATTCAGAAGACTTATTCAGAGCATCCCTTGGGAAGCAGCCCTTAAAAACAAATGCTTTCAGGAGGTGGGCATGCCTCAAAACAGAGATTTTGAGGGCACAGGAACAGACTGTCCCTGTGTGCTGTAAGGTAAGTCGACAAGGTACATGTCCAGCCTGAATGAGCAAGGAGGTTTTGGAGGAACTTAGGAATAAGAAGAGGATGTATCAATTTTGGAAGGAGGGTCAGAAAGTATTTAAGGGGGCTTCTAGAGCATGTTGGAAAAAAATTAGGGAGGCCAAAGCTCAGTTTGAACTTAAAATGGCAATTTCTGTAAAGGATAATAAAAAAATGTTTCTACAAATATATTAATGGTAAAAGGAAAGGTAAGGCCAGCCTTTGTTCTCTATTGGATGAGGGAGGGAACATAGTAACTGCAGATGAGGAGAAGGCAGAAGAGTTTAATGCCTTCCTTGTCTGTTTTCAGTGGGAAGACAACTTGCTTTCAAGACAACTGTTCTCTTGGGTTGGTTGATCGTGCTAGTGAACAGAATGGTCCTCCCATTATCCAAGAGGAGGCAGTCAGAGAACTGCTGAGATGCTTGGATGTTCATAAATCTATGGGCCCAGATGGGATCCATCCCAGGGTGATGAAGGAGCTGGCAGATGAGCTTGCAGAGCCACTCTCCATCATTTACCAACAGTCCTGGCTCACTGGTGAGGTTCCAGATGATTGGAAACTGGCCAATGTGACACCTGTTCACAAAAAGGGCTGGGAGGGAGGATCCTAGTAATTATAGACCAGTCAGTCTGACCTCAGTACCTGGCAAGATAATGGAACAGTTTATACTGAGTGTCATCACACAGAACTTACAGGATGGCCAGGGTATCAGACCCAAGCCAGCATGGGTTTAGGAGGGGTAGGTCATGTGTGACCAACCTGATCTCCTTTTATGACCAGGTGACCTGCCTGGTGGATGCAGGAAGGGCTGTGGATGTTGTCTATTTGGACTTCAGCAAGGCCTTTGACACTGTCTCCCACAGCACACTCCAGGATAAGCTGTCAGCCTGTGGCTTGGACAGGAGCTCTCTGTGCTGGGTCAGGAACTGGGTGGATGGCCGGGCCCAGAGAGTGGCGGTGAATGGTTCTGCATCCAGCTGGGGCCAGGCACCAGTGGTGTCCCTCATGGATCCATGCTGGGGCCAGTTCTGTTCAATATTTTTATTGATGACATGGATGAGGGTATTGAATCTTTGGTTAGTAAATTTGCAGATGACACTAAGCTAAGAGCATGTGTCAATCTGTTGGAAGGACAAAGGGCTTTGCAGAAAGACCTGGAACAGTTGGACAGATGGGCAGAGTCTAACAAGATGAAGTTTAATAAGTCCAAGTGCTGAATCCTGCACTTTGGCCACAATAACCCCCTGCAGCGTTATAGGCTGAGGACAGTGTGGCTGGACAGTGCCCAGGAGGAAAGGGACCTGGGGGCACTGGTGACAGCAGCTGAACATGAGCCAGCAGTGTGCCCAGGTGGCCAAGGGGGCCAATTGCATCCTGGCCTGGATCAGGAATGGTGTAGCCAGCAGGAGCAGGGAGGTCATTCTTCCCCTGTACTCTGCACTGGTGAGGCCACACCTCAAGTGCTGTGTCCAGTTCTGGGCCCCTCAGTTTAGGAAGGACGTTGAGATGCTTGAGCGTGTCCAGAGGAGGGCAACGAGGCTGGTGAGGGGCTTGGAGCATAAACCCTGTGAGGAACGACAGAGGGAGCTGGGGTTGTTTAGCCTGGAGAAAAGGAGACTCAGAGGTGACTTTATCACTCTCTACAACTCCCTGAAGGGTGGCTGTGGTCAGCTGGGGGTTGGTCTCTTTCTTCAGGCAACAACAGAATGAGAGGACACAGTCTCAGGCTGCACCAAGGGAAATATAGTTTGGATATTAGGAAAAAGTTTTTCATGGAAAGAGTAATAAAGTACTGGAATAGTCTACCTGGGGAAGTGGTGGACGTGTTTAAAAAAAGACTGGATGTGGCACTCAATGCCATGATCTAGTTGAGGTGTTAGGGTATAGATTTGACTGGATGATCTTGAAGGTCTCTTCTAACCTACTCATTCTGTGATTCTGTGATTGTGTATTAGGAAAACACTTAGCTGGACATTTGAATCTAGCCATTTCAGTCTTTTGTATTACGTATTTCAGTCTGCTGTACCTGAAGGAGAAAAGGCACTTTGAGCAATGTCACACACAATACAACTGATGAAGACACTCAAGAAAGAACTTCAGGTAAAATGAAATGCAGTCTACAATGCTAAAGAAATGTAAAGAATTTCACTGGTTTAGTTATCTTTACACAGAGATGGTCTAGAGTTCTGTCATGCACCCTGCTAGGCCCATCATTCCTATCACACTGATAGGAACACCAGAGCATTTCAGCCAGAACCACTAGACTGTTCATAGAGAAGGGGGTGAAGGGGGGGGAGGCACTAAAAGTGACAGAGTGTTAGTCATCAGAATTATATATAATAAAGAAAGCTGTTATTTGATTCTTTTTTCCCAGCAAATATATCACAAATTAATTTGTATTAAGTTTGCCACTTGCAATTTTAAATGCAGCTCTTTGGATCTCTAGTACAGAAGCACAATCAGGTGCCTTTCTTTTTCCAAAATCAGTAATGATATTCATGCTCTTCCTGCTTGGTAGAAAATTGCAACGAAGTCCTACTAAGGGAAGAAACAGAAGAATTCAAGGTAAGCTCTCATGGCAGAAGTTCAAATTAGATTCTGGACCTGAAATATTGGGTCTGGAAGCATTCCTACTATGCTGAACCACCTCACGTTTTATGCCCAGATATATCAACAATGTTGCAAAGAATTCAAGGCCATGTTGTAAGGGTGTTGAAGGTTTTTGGCGAGAGAAAAGGAATTGCATTTCCGCTTCCTCTGTCCATCTTGTGGAATGGAAAAGAAAGGGGGGAAAAGTGCACAGCATATTTTGGTAGTCATTATTTCACTAAACTTACCCACAAGTGGAACATGATCTAAAGTAAGCTAATAAAATCCAGATAAAGGCTTATTCCAAAAGCAATCCTCATAGGCCCTCCAGGACTAGATATTTGTTCCCAGACTGTTTCAAGTAGTAAAATTCTCTTTCAAACTCCTTTGCTAACAGTCTTATACTAAAAAACACCACCAGACTCTGAGGAAAGTTTCCACATGAATAATGATGAGGAGAGTAATTTAAAAAATGCCCTTATTAAAAGTAAGGAAAAGAGATGGAAGAGAACAGAGCCAGCCTGTTAAATCAGAGTTGACTTTCCAATGTATATTTTTCAGTACCTACTATTACTACATGTGAAATAAAAGAAAAATAAAATTAAGAAACCCTACAAAATTCAGGTACAGAGTAAATAATTTTAAACAGGGGGGAAGGACTGCTAACTGGGAACAGAAGAATATAAAGTTTGTTTACCTGCTTACCTCTCTGAAAGATTAAATTCTTAGACAATTCATAAGTCTTTGGGGAGTGAGCAGACAGTTTAAACAATTGTTGACTGAAAGCTAATGACTTAATTAATTAAACTCATTCTACATAAATAATATATTTAAACAAAAAAGATGATAATATAGATATATTATTATATCTTATATAGACAATAATTCCTTTAGCTTCATGAAGGCTCAAGACATTATTTTGGGCTCAAAGCCACCTGAAAGAATTGCTTTTTCAGGAGATCCTTGGAGTATGGAAACAGAACGACTTTGATAGAACAGTACAATTACAGATGAGATAAAAGCATCTTTCTATTAATCCTCTGTGATGCTTACCTAAAGTTTTATACCGTAAGTGCATGTTTTTCCCATTACTCCTTTGCTGTGGTTTTTCAGAACCATTTGAAATCACAAAATAAACTGCTTCCATTTATTTTCTGTATTTCTTTTTTAGCTTCTACTTTCTAGTCTAGAAGATTCTCATGGAAAAAAAAGGAAAAAGTAAATTCAGTTTGTATTTTCAAATATTTGTCTCAGAAAAAATTTCCAAGCTACCAAAAGATTAAATTTAAAAAAATGTATTTTAATTCTAGAAGGACTGTGTCAGGGAGTTTATTCTAGCTACTCTACCAGTTGCAATAGTGTTAAAAAAAAAAAAAAATTCTGCATTTAAACAATTATAGTTTGATCAATAAATACAGTGAAAACATATTTAAAAGAATTTTATGTTGTATATTAGATAACAGCCTGAATAAATTCCAGTCATACTACTTTCCATAATTTATTTCTCCAGACTATGCAGATTTTTGCCTACAGAGTAAAAGAAAGAAAGAATAATTACACTGAAATTAGGTGAAAAAATTAAAGGCTAAAATCCTCACTTGTCTATCTCAATTGCCATTTAGCCAGGACTAAAATGTACAGAGCATATTTTAAAACACACTTTTCAACAATAGGCAAAAAGTAAATTGTCGAAAACTTCTATATGGTTTTTTGAATGTTTGAAATACTACCTGGAGATTAGTTTATGCACTGTATAAGTTTTAGCTATTAGAGCCACACAACTATGTGCTTTCAATCAAGTTCCGTAAATGATAAAAATTTTTCCATGGCAGAATGATCTAGCAAAGGCTGCATGAAACTGGAATTTAATTTGCTTAACATAAGAGCCAGTCAGCATTTGATTGATTCAACATCTGAAAGGGTAGTAGGGCTCAAAAAAATGTACATTAAGTACTTGATTAAACAAGACAGGAATCACAGGGTTGATTAATATGAAGTCAGAGCACCAAGACAAGTTCCAAGCCATCAGCACTGCAGTACTCAGGGAAAGGACATAAATTCTTACACTCAAAAGACATCAAATTTTTTACCTTGCTACCATTGAGGAGAAATTCAATTTTCCGTTATTTTCTATATTCTGAAGCACACTTCCACAGGAAGACAAAGGACATGTGTAACTCTTAAAGTACAGATAAATTCCTCATCTGGTAAAAGCAGTATTTCCATTGGGGGACATGTTCCCCATAAACAGGGATGAGCACCTACTTATTATTTTCTCTTTTCATTACAATGCTGCATGTAAATGTCAAAATAAAATATTCTCACTTCTAAATGTTTAATGGGTTTCAAGAGTATTATTGACTTCACTTTCTTCTCAGGGATCATTGTGCCTCTGTAAAATGATGGGGTTTAAGAATCTGGACAGAAAAATATCAAAGGAAGTTTATTTAAATTCTTCTTAATGTTGTCTTTTAGTAGAAATAAATTTGTTATTACATTTTCTGCCTCTTGAGAAACGGTAAGATGGGCTAAAGGGTAAATCTTCTCACCAAATCAAGGCAGATTCCATGACTCATCTCAAAGATCATACTGTCTAATAAAAAAACATTCACATAAATGTTTTATTACAGTGGCATGCCGAGTTCCTCATTTTAGGCAAAGGCTCTGAGGTGAAAAGGATCACCAGCCAGTCATAACATCAGAGAATTGTTCAGGCCAGCATGCTGTGACCGTGACCAGCATGTTAGCACCGTGAGCAGAATATACATTAGTAAGTTTTCAAGGGTCAG
This sequence comes from Progne subis subis, assembly GCA_022316685.1. Taxonomy (NCBI): domain Eukaryota; kingdom Metazoa; phylum Chordata; class Aves; order Passeriformes; family Hirundinidae; genus Progne; species Progne subis. Next base: position 16,018 of record JAKJHU010001849.1, on the reverse strand, counting down.
AATTCATCTAAGTGCATTTTCAAAACTTGTTGAATTAATTTTGAATAACATTCAGTAGCACAGAAATAGAGAGCCGCAGCATAATAGGAAAGCTGGGTTGGGTTGGGTTTGGATTGGTTTTTTAGGGACCTTAAAGGTCATCTATTTGAAGCTCCCCTGCCATGAGCGGGGACACGTCTCTTGGTCAGGTTGACCAAAGCCTCATTAAACTTGCTTCAGGAAAAATATTAGCAAGTTCTTCAGGAAAGAAAAAAAAGTTGTAAGAAACTAACATAATGTGATTTTATATATAAAAATGATGCCTGTAATGTAACATCCTTGTGGTCAAATGGTATGCCAAATATTTCTTGACACACATAAATAACACATCACTTGCAGAATTTTTCCTTGAATGACCTAGTTAATCATTAATCACTGTAGTTAATCACACCAAAAAGTAAAGTCCTGGGACAAGTTCTATCTTCTTGAATAGTTACTGCAAAACAAAAGATGAAAAAATAATTCATGGATTGATTTTCTTATCACGGTTTAAAGCAGCATTAGTATTTATTGCCTGAGGGATATAGCATAAAATATAGCAGAACAGAGTTGACAAAGTAGTAATAAAATATAAAAATAAATCCCTCATGATTTTAACAACATCATTTTTCCACAATAGCACAGAAATCTAAAGTTACTGCAAAAGCCAACAATCTGCTGCAGTTCATTAGGACTGACAAGGAGCAAAAATATCACTGTTGTTTATTCCTGTTGTTATCCACAGTGTCTACACAAAGAACTGACTAATGGGAAAAAAAATCCCAACAAACTGACATCACGGTTATCTTGCACTTTTTCTATTTTTTGTGTTGAGACCTTCACTAGGCCTAGTGCTTGAGGGGTTCAGAGGAAATTGTGCTGCTAGTGCCTTGTAGGCTACATGGATAACTCTGTTATGAGTGATGTTCCACAAGTGAAGCAATGTTAAAATAAACTTATCTCCAATCTAAAAATAAGATCATAGCAAACCATATGTATTACATGGAATTCACTCCAAAACATCAAAATATCACAAATTGGACACTCAAATTTTGTGCATAAATTTGGTGCATACACATTCAATTTGGCACCATTTCATTCTAAAGAAAATTACAAAGGCTTTTGAAGGAAGGCTTATTTCAAATTTAAAAAATGTTTTAATATTGTTATTTTTAAGAAAGATAAGGAAAGAGAATAAAAATATATTTTAATTCAGCACATAAACATATAGTGTATTATAGTGTCCCTGAAAAGAATTTGTGCCTGAAACAGCACCATGTGACAATATCTATTTTACTTTATTATAGCAGCCAGGGGTTAGTCAAAATCCTGGTTTATGAATCTACTATTTTTGTATATAGGATGAACCATAACAATTTGTATATGTACGTTCAATTAGTTCTCCATTAGTCTTTGCCTTCTGAAACTCCAAACCTAACCTTTAAAATATTGTGAAAGGGAGCAAATTAAACACCTGAAAAGTCAGAATAGAAAGAAGCAGTGGTTCAGCTTCACAGCTGTTTCACCCATATTCAATTTCTGTTAGATCCAAGTTTCCTTCAGCCTTCTCTCTCTTGTTCCTTCAGTTGTAAGCAACAGGTTTCCTGCCTAGATTTGTGTCATAAGTCCCCTGCCCCATCAGCCCCTCTTTCTCCAGCTTTCTGACTCCCAGGTCAGTTGCTACTCAGTCTCATCCTGCTATTTCATACATTCCTTCATTAAATGTTTTGAAATAATTTCTGTGAACTTGCTCTGTCTGACTGCCAAAATCCAAATTTTTGTTCAAAACACACAAAAAAACCAAAATACTATAAGTCTCCCAAAAAGAGTCAGATTGTTGGTAGGTTTATTTTTCTGCTTTGGAGATTTTGTGGGGGAAGGGTTTCTTGGCTTTGTCCTTTTTTTTTTTGCAGGGGAGGCTTTGAGGCACATGGGGTTTTTTGTTTAGGTTTTTGGTGGGTTGGTTTTTTTTTTTCGGTTTTATATGTATATGTATATGTATGTATGTGTGTGTGTGTGTGTGTGTGTGTGTGTGTGTGTGTGTGTGTGTGTGTCTATATATATATTAAGTGGGAAAAATAATGGATTTTGACTTAGATTTGTATTCTACAAATAATTCTGTGGGGACCAAAACATCCATAAACATTTCATCTATAGGCTTATGTCTCTTATTCCATTGCTGGCTCTGAAGCATTAGCTGTCTTTGGATATTCTTCCAGTTTTTAAAGTGTGTGAAATCACAGTACTGCTTTTTCTACCAGTGAAGTGTCTTAGTTCACACCCTTTACAGTTTTGCTTTTTATTTTCACAGCTTACAATTAATAGGGGTCCGAGAAACACAAAGAGGTCATTTCAAGACTGTCCTCTTTTTCACCTCAGTTTTGAAACTGGATGTCCCATTTTCTAAACATAAGCTGAGGCATGCAAATCATAAAGTTGATATATACACATAAGCATTCCTACAACTGGGGGGATGACCAAACCCAAAACTGACTGGAGCTCTGAAATGAAAATACACTGAACTATTTCTTTGGTGAGCTCTGTACAGACTAGCAAAAGATTCCCAAACTGACGCAGGGGGTGGGGGGGAGCGGCGGAAATTATCAGTGTGCTTTCTTTCTGATATGATGCTCTGGCTTGCAGTATACTCTGTCTCTGCTCAGGCCCCAGTGACCCCAGGGTTCTCTTTCCATTTCAAAGGATCATTAAATACTTGAGGTTGGAAAAAATCACTGAAGTTTACCTCGTAAAATCCTCCCATTCAAGCATTCAAAGAAAACAGCCCAGACAACTTTTGAATATATCAAAAGATGGAGAGTCTACTACCTCTCTGAGCAACCTGTGCCAGTGTTCCATTACCCTCAAAGTTCAAAAGGTTTCCTGGTTTCCTGGAGAGATCTCCTGTGTTTCAATCAGTTCCCATTGCCTCTTCATCTGATGCTGCATACTGCTTCAGGAAGAAGCCTGACTCTGTTCTCTTCGCTTTATTTCCTCAGGTACTTATATACATTGGCAAGATGTCTCCTGAGACTGCTCTTTCCCAGTCCCACCACTTAGACGCAGCTGTCAGATGATAGTACCTTATTGCAGTGCAAGACAGCCCTCACAGGGTACACCAGAAAGAAAAAGAATTTGATGGTTTGAACCAAGTCACTAAATTGTACAACACAAAACCAAAACATAACAAAAGAAACCCCAAGCAAACAAGGAAACAAAATAAAAACATCTTGCTCATCACAGGACTCAAGATAATATCTTTGCATTCAATATCTGTCCTTGTCATGGTCTCCAGATCCAGGATTTTTCATACTGCCAGGTCATTTTATGATCCTAATGGAGCAGTTCAGATTCAGGATTCCTGCTTTACAAACAAAAACTCCTTAAGACGCTGTTACAATCCAGTTGATGCCTTTGATTTACATATGTTTTGAACATTTCCTGTCCTACTTTCAACTATTGTATTTCTTCTTTAGAATAAAATGTCTTTGTATGGACTTGTTTTTGTTTTTGTTACCAAAAAAAAAATAAAAAAAAAATTATCATGTTCCATATGTTCGCTGTTGTGGCAGTCTCTCTCTCGGAGCTCTGGCTCCATTTTTGCCTCAGCTAGCTTGAGAGACAAACCACAGTTGGAAGGATTTTTCCTCAGGGCCTTAAAGATCCCAGGAGCAGCTGTGAGCCTTTTCCTTTAGAGAGAGCAGGTCCTCGTTGATGGCAAAGGAAGGGTCTGCACTTGATCTGGGTGGGGGGGAAATCAGGGCTTTATTCAGTCTTTCTCCTGTGGACCTGCCCCGCCTCGATCAGGAGCCCAGTCCCTATCTCCATACCAAGAGGGATTCCACGTACTTTTCCTGGCTTTTTATCCGGGGAAGGGGCTAGAGGCAGGGACAAGCCACTTCCCAATCAGGGATAAGATGGGAGTGGAACAGAGTTGGATTACATTCCAGTGTGGGAGAATGGGCAGGGAAAAGGGCAAGGACAAACCCCGGGATGATGCATTTTCCAGGGGAACGGGGGAGTACAGAAGAAACCATTACAAAATCCAATATAAAAATGAAATACAATATAAACCCAAATAATACACAACAACACCATGTGAAACAGGTAATTATCTGGACAATAAGAAATTAGAAACCTCTGTAACAGACAGGAGCTAGCAGAAAGTAGATAGCTATCATATGTGATTGAGTGAGCATCCATAAGACTCAGTTTCTGCATGAAAAAGCTCTTATATGCGGGGAGTCCCACACAAGAGAAAGTGTTTTGTCCCTTAGAAACAAGCAATACATAAACCAATTCTCGGGTGACTAACAGTTCTTGTAAACTGAACTGAACTGTCAGTTCTTGTAAAGCTCCCTCTTTGGAGCAATTCCAAAACACTTTCAAAAGCCATTTGAATATTGCCACACTGCAAAAATATGAGAGAAAATGAGTGGTTCACACTGCTGTTTAAAGACATTAATTATGTCCTATGATTGTGAATGTGAATTAAAATGTAACTACCAACAGGTCCTTGGAGGAAAAGAAGCATATGAATGTATTTTTCTGTAAACTGAATGACTTATGAAAGCCCATGGGCCAAAATTCATCTAGAGCCAGGATTCAAAGTTTCACAACATGAAAAACTGCAGAGTCCAAATGAGAGAAGCAGGTCTGAAGTTAATTAGCACTACAGATTGTGAGAAACTGAAACATTAATGGTTAAATGACTCAAATAATAGACAATGTGCAAAAGCAGTGAGTGCTTTGCTCAGACCAGGTTTGCATTCCCTGTCCCCAAAAGAAGAGAAGGAGAGTTTTTTTTCTGTGGTGGTGAAAGTTCTGATCCAGATCAGACAGAGAAATTGAACACCCACCACCAGAGGACACAAGCTGGGTTTTGATCCAGATAAGGGAGAAGACAAATAAGAAGCAGACCATGCTGGGGTACATTAGTGCTTTTTATCACACCAATGTCCTCCCTTACACAACTGGCTCAGGTGTAAATCTTCTCAGGGAAGTATTGGGACATTCACATGCAGGCCTGAGGGTGTCTATCCCTTCTGGTGGGCCATAACTAGTTCAACTACACTGATATGAGAGGCAGCTGTCTTGTTTTAGGTGTCATAGACCATCAAAGACCAGCAAAGTGCCCCCAGACTAATTTTTGGGGTCTTCCACCAGGGACCTAAGCATTATCCACAGTGTCCCATCAGACGGTTTAAAACTCCCACCCACTCAAAGGGCAGTACCTGGGTATTCCTACATCCCATGTAAACTTGAACATATATTAAATCCACTGTGTTTTGTGGTCTTCTCCCACTCCTGGCAGGCCAAGACTGTGATTAACACTTCAGTGGACTTGGAAATTGCAATAATCAAATCTGTCACTGGATCCACAGGCGGTGATAATTTTCTACATTTTTCTACTCTTATCCTTCCTTCCTTCCTTCCTTCCTTCCTTCCTTCTTTTCTTTCTTTTCTTTTCTTTTCTTTCTTTCTTTCTTTCTTTCTTTTCTTTCTTTCTTTCTTTCTTTCTTTCTTTCTTTCTTTCTTTCTTTCTTTCTTTCTTTCTTTCTTTCTTTCTTTCTTTCTTTCTTTCTTTCTTTCTTTCTTTCTTTTCTTTCTTTCTTTTTCTTTCTTTCTTTCTTTCTTTTTCTTTCTTTCCCTTACACAATTTAAGTATTATTTTTATGCTTTTATATTGTTGTATTACTACAGATAGCAATACCAATATTAACCTCCTTTCCATTACAACTAAATTATTCTAAAATAGAACTTACATATATAAACACACACACATACATATCTATATATATGTATATATAGATATGCTGGGGTTTCGGTGTTGTTTGATTATAATCTGCCCCAAGGGATCCATTAAAAAGAACCTCACCTCCTGGGTTGGGACATAACAAAGATAAGCCTGTAGTGAAAACCAGCAGTTCAGACTCTGCATATCGCATAAGATTGCATGGACTAATGTTCCACACAACACTTTTTCAGAAAATATAATAATGTATGCTAAATTCTGCAGTGACTATAATATATACTCAGTTATTCTATAATGTGGCAATTAATTAGCTTTTGCACTTTTAGTGAAATGCTAGAGGTTGCAAGCATTTCATTTAGGGATGTCCCAAGTATTTCATTTAGGGATGCCCCAACTTACTATTTCATGGCATTATTCTGCTTTATCCAGCTTCATTCAGTATCACTGAGGTTTTTCTGCAGAATCAGTAAATTAGGTATCTGAAGGGAGCCTACAAAGGAGATGGAAAGAGACTCTGTATGCAAGATCATATAGTGACAGGATGAGGGCCCATAGCTTCAAACTAAAAGTAGGTTTAGATCAGATACTAGGAAGAAATTTTTACTCTGAGGACGGTGAGGCCCTGGAGCAGGTTGCTCAGAGAAGTTGTGGGTGCCCTATCCCTAGAAGTGTTCAAGGTCAGGTTGGACTTTGCACAGCCTGGTGTAGTGGGAGATGTCTCTGTCCATGGAGGGTGTGTAGGAGCTAGATGATCTTTAAAGTCCCTCCCAATTCAGGCAATTCTTTTATTTTATGGCACTATCTGGCACATTAGGAAGGTGTGAACCTGAAATTAATGAGATAGAGGATCAAGACAGGCATTTTTCTGTGTATGGAACACTATGCTGCTGAGGTCTCCACAGTAAAGGAAAAGCAGGCTCAGCTGCTTGGCTGAAGACTATGACAAAATCCCACCCAAAATAAAAATGAATGAAAAAGGAAAACTGGATGAACTGCATTTGTTGTGATTGGAAAAAAATGCACGACCTTAGACTAATTGTTCCATTAAGTTAAGAAGTTCTCATGTTTTGAATAGCACTATTTCATGTGTCTTTGAGTGATATTGATGGATAAGTTTCTTAAAAGATAGGAAAGAATCAAACTTTCATAAATAAATTTTCTACACATTGGGAAAGGAACCATTTGGGAAACGTATGAAAGGTTTTCCAAAAATTTTGCTTTATTTCTCACAGACTGAAGGTTGTTGCAGTGTACTGTTTGGGCACAGATTCAAGGCTTTTGTCTGTGGCTATTATTGCTGATCAACAAGTGAAGTACACTTAACAGCTAAGCACAGGTCCAAGACCAAAATATCTTCCAGAATTAGATCTAAGAAAAGTCATCACCTTACAGTCTTTCGATTGTTTTGGAAGACCTGCTTCATTACTCAAGCTTCCCCAAAGGGTCTGAGTGAAAGCAATAAAGTAGGACTATAAAACAACAGCCATTTACTAAAAGGAAAGCAGGAGTACAACCATCCTTTTTCTTTAGAAATTTAAGCTTATAATTTTGTCTGGCATAAGGATAATGAATTAGAACTTTTGAAATATTTATGGTGGTGCTTTAATTCCATAAAATTTTAGACAATGATGTGACAAGTGCTTTGGAAATGTGAATAGACTGAGTATACAGTGGGATGGAGCATGTGCGGGTGTTTTATAGATACAATCATGTAATATACTAAAACATGTGGAGGTGCTATCATTAGGAGTTCAGAAATGGGACTTTTCAACCAAACATAAATTCTTAGCTCATGAAATGGCAGAACTTGTTGAGAGGGCTTTAAACTAGGTTTGAAGAGGGAAGGGGATGCAGCTGGGCTCTCTGGAAGCAGGCCCAAGGGTTGCAAGGCTGAGTCAGGGGTGAAATCAGCAGCCCAGCTGAGGTGCCCATATACCAATGCACGCAGCATGGGTAACAAACAGGAAGAGCTGGAGGCCGTGGTGCAACAGCAAAGCTGTGATGTAGCTGCCATCACGGAAACATGGTGGGATGAGTCACATGGCTGGAGCACTGCACGTGATGGCTACAAGCTCTTCAGAAGAGACAGGCAAGGAAGAAGAGGTGGAGGGGTGGCCCTTTATATTAAGCTGACTTTTGATACTGTAGGAATTGAACCTAAGGAAGATGGAGTTGAATGTCTATGTGTAAGAATTAAGGGGAAAGCCAACAAGGCTGACATCCTACTGGGAGTCTGTTACTGTCCACCCAGCCAGGAGGAGGAGGTGGACAACTTATTCTATAAGCAGCTGGAGAATGTTTCAGGATCATCAGCCCTTGTTCTTGTAGGTGATTTCAACCTACCAGACATCTGCTGGGAACGAAATACAGCAGAAAAGAGACAGTCCAGGAAATTTTTAGAGTCCATGGAGGACAACTTTTTGTCACAGCTGGTGGGTGAGCCCACCAGGGGAGGGACTTTGTTGGATCTGTTGTTTGCAAACAGAAATGGACTGGTGGGAGATGTGGTGGTTGGAGGTCGCTTGGGGCAAAGGGATCATGAAATAATAGAGATCTCAATATTTGGTGAAGTCAGGAGGAGCACCAGTAAAACTCTTGCATTGAACTTCTGGAGGGCAGACTTTGGCCTGTTTAGGAGACTTATTCAGAGCATCCCTTGAGAAGCAGCCCTTAGTAACAAAAGAGTTCAGGAAATCTGGGCATGCCTCAAAACAGAGATTTCGAGGGCACAGGAACAGACTGTCCCTGTGTGCCGAAAGGTAAGTCGACAGGGTAGACATCCAGCCTGGATGAGTAAGGAGGTTTTGGAGGAACTTAGGAATAAGAAGAGGATGTATCAGCTTTGGAAGGGGGGTCAGGTCTCTCAGGAAGTATTTAAGGGAGCTGCTAAAGCATGTAGGAAAAAAATTAGGGAGGCCAAAGCTCAGTTTGAACTTAGAATGGCAACTTCTGTAAAGGATAATAAAAAATGTTTCTACAATTATATTAATGCTGAAAGGAAGGGTAACACCAACCTTTGTTCTCTATTGGATGAGGGAGGGAACTTAATATCTGCAGATAAGGAGAAGGCAGAAGTGCTTAATGACTACTTTGCCTCAGTTTTTAGTGAGGAGACGACTTGCCTTCAAGACAACTGCCCTCCTGGGCTGGTAGATGGTGTCAGGGAGCAGAATGGTTCCCTCATTATCCAAGAGGTGGCAGTCAGAGAACTGCTGAAATGCCTGGATATCCATAAATCTCTGGGACCAGATGGGATCCATCCCAGAGTGATGAGAGAGCTGGCAGATGAGCTTGCAAAGCCACTCGCATCATCTACCATCAGTCTTGGCTCACTGGTGAGGTTCCAGATGACTGGAAGCTGGCCAATGTGACACCCATTCACAAAAAGGGGTGCAAAGGAGGATCCTGGTAATTATAGACCAGTCAGCCTGACCTCAGTACCTGACAAAATAATGGAACAGTTTATACTGAGTGTCATCACACAGAACTTACAGGATGGCCAGGGTATCAGACCCAGCCAGCATGGGTTTAGGAGGGGTAGGTCATGTGTGACCAACCTGATCTCCTTTTATCACCAGGTGACCTGCCTGGTGGATGCAGGGAAGGGTTGTGGATGTTGTCTATTTGGACTTCAGCAAGGCCTTTGACACTGGATCCCACAGCACACTCCTGGATAAGCTGTCAGCCCGTGGCTCAGACAGGAGCACTCTTTGCTGGGTCAGGAACTGGCTGGATGGCCGGGCCCAGAGAGTGGTGGTGAATGGTTCTGCATCCAGCTGGGGCCAGGCACCAGTGGTGTCCCTCAGGGGTCTGTGCTGGGGCCAGTTCTGTTCAATATTTTTATTGATGACATGGATGAAGGCATGGAGTCTTTCATGAGTAAATTTAAAGATGACACTAAAATGGGAGCATGTGTCAATCTGTTGGAATGAGTCATTGAAAACCGACATAATCACGGACAAAGACCCTCTAACTAGTTAAAATTAGAAAGTGGTATGCTTATTCACCAGTGGGTGTCATGGGAGTCATCTCCAAAAGGCGTGGCCGCCCCGAACAAGGCTCTTTGCTCTCTATTTATTCTTCAAGATCTTACATACAATACATATGCATAACCCCAGCACCTCCCATCCCCGCTCTCTATTAAAATGAGGCTGTCAGTCCTTCACGCGTGTGCAGTTCTTCTCTTGAATTGGGTCAGTGGTCTCGAATTGGGTCAGTGGTCTCAAAGGATGAAGTCAGGAGAGTCTTCATCAGGTCTCTGTGACCCTCTGGCACTGTCCAAGGTCCCCTGCTTCGTGATTGATTGGTACCAAGTCCAGGTGCTGGCCATTGTTCTTACTGGTTTCAATCTGTTCTTATGACAGTTCACTTACTCCACTTTTTCTATAAACAAGCTCATAATATAACAGTTAGCTCTAGCTTGGGCATCTAATAATCCTTAACCTACCATTTACTAATCTAACTTACATCTTGATCAATATAAATTTCTTCTAACCCTTAGCTAAAATCTTAACTCTTTCAAGTCATGTCTCATTTCCCCACTCCTTCTTCAAAGTTAGTAAATTCTTTTACTAATATGTAAATTCTTCTTCATCTAGCAAAACTGTGTGGTAGGGGTCCTTTAAAACTGTACTATATGCTCTTAATATTAAAGTTAAAGCTGCTAGTCACTTCAGCATTCTCAAATTCTAAAAAAATATTGTAACAAACAAAATCAAACTTATACCAACAAAATTAAACAAAACAATAACCAAATAAACCAAGGTATTAAGCAAACCAGTTGCAGCTGGTGACCAGCCCAAAAGGACATCCCACCAATGATGGGATGGACCTTCTACTAACTTTTAAATACTCTCTGTATAGTCTCTGTGTCATGATGCATTGCAATCAAAGTTCTCTTTCTTTCTAATTTTTTCTTCTTTTCTTTAATCCATAGTGTTTCAATAATTGTGCAACTAATGTTAAGTTCATCTCTATAGGCACAGGCAATATTTCTTGAACAGTAGTCAAGTTTGCCTTTATATGTTGGTGGGATACAACATGTGCCTAATAGGAAAATCACATTCTTCAATTTTGACAAAGTTACAAATGCACAAGTTAAATTAAGTTTTCTTACCCAGTTGCATTTGTAATTTTTAGCATCTGAATCAGAGACATACAGGAGATAAAATCATAAGCTTTCCCTTGGCACTTATATTTACCAGTCACATTGTAATGCAGTGGTGCTGCATTCGCTGTGGCTATAGTGATGGTCATAAATGCCACAACTTTCCAGGCTATACCTATTTGATTACCCATTACAATTACAAGCTTTCCTATTTTTCAAAAAGTTGTTATATTATACTTATCATTTATTTTCCCAAGAAAGTTTTAATTTTAGTTCATTGTCACCCAATATAACTTTCCAGAGTTTCTCAGGAGCTTTCTTCACTCGGGAGTGATGGATCCAGGTGCTTTGTTCCTTGATCTTGATTGTATTAAAGATGATGAGGAGCACTTGGAATGGTCTCTCCCACCATGGTTCCAAAGTCTTTTCTGCAAAAGACTTAATGTATACATAATCCCCGGGCTATACATCATGTACTGGTCCATCTAGTTCTCTGGTTTGAGCCCCAGTTTTATAATTTGCTGCTTAATTTGCTACACAATATTGAAATAAAATATGGCCTCCTATCTAAAAACATTGTGGCTGGGACTCCAAAGCATGGTATTATTTCTTATAACACTGCTTTGGTTACCTCTTGCACTTTGGCAGTTCTGGTAGGGAAAGCTTCTGGCCACCCTGAAAAGGTATCTGTTAATACCAATAGGTATCCATGCCCTCCTTTCCTGGGTAGTTCTGAAAAATCAATTTGCTGTTGCTGCCCAGGTACGTATCTTCTCCCAATTTGCCCAAGCTCTGGTTTAAAAATATTTTTGGGATTAGTTTGGAGGCAAAGACTACATTGGCAAGTCACCTAAATTACTATATATTACAAATTTCTAGCTATGATTCTATCTTTCAAATAATTAATTTATTCCCCAATGTGTTTTTTTTCATGTTCCTATTTCACTAATGACTATAGCATGTAAGAGGGGGAACATAAGTCTTCCTTTCCTTTTATCTGCAATAGCCCACCCCTCTTGTCCTTTTTACTGTGCTTTGGCTTACCTTCAATGGAAATTTGCCCATCTGGAATTAAGACTGCCTATCTCACCTTTAGCTGCTTCTTCTGCCTTTCTGTCCGCCAGCTTGTTTTCTTCATCCAATTCAGAGCTCACTTTTTGGTGTGAGCACATGCATGATGGCTGCCTTTTCAGGTAGCTGGGCTGCCTTCAAGTTTTATTATCTCTTGTGCATGTTTAATACTTTTTCCTTGTCAATTCGACAGTCCTCTTTCTTTCCAGACGGCTCCAAGTGTATGAACTACCTCAAATGCATACCTTAAGTCTGTGTAGATATTAACTTTCTTTCCTTTTGCCAGCTCTAAAGCCCGAGTTAAGGCAGTTATTTCAGCCTTCTGTGCCGAGGTGTTGGTTGGTAATGGTCCAGATTCTATTACCTCTCATCTTGTGGTAACCACATACCCAGCATGCCTTCCACTGATGACACAGCTGCTTCCATCGGTGGACCAGGTCTCAGTATTCTCAAGCAGGGTGTCCTTCAGATCCAGGCAACTGGAGGAGGTGGCTTTGATGGCCTCCAGGCACTCATGGATCACTGGTTCTTCCATGCTCCCGCTGAGGAAGGAAGCTGGATTCACAATGTTAGTTACCACAATCTCAACATCATCTTGTTCTACCATTATGGCTTGGTACTTCAGGAGTCTCTGTGGGGAGAGCTAATGTCCCCCTTTCGCTTTTAGGACTGCAGACACTGTGTGGGATACTAGCACGGTCATCTTCTGGCCTAGGGTGAACTTGGGTGCTTCTTGGATGTTCACTGCCACTGCTGCAATGGCTCTGAGGCACCCTGGCCGTCCCTTAGCTGCTGCATGCAGCTGCTTAGGCGAGTGCCCTGCAATACGGGCCCAGGTTTTGTGCTGGTATTCCCAAGGCGATCCCCTGCTTCTCGCATGAAAACAAAAAGAATGGTTTACTCACGTCTGGAAGTCCCAGGCCTGGAGCTGACATGAGGGCCTTCTTTAGCTGGTCGAAGTTGCTTCTTTTGGAGATCTCTGCTCCCTTCCATGATCAAGGCATACAGAGGTTTAACAAACAACCCCTAGTTAGAAATCCACAGTCTGCACCGCCCTGTCGTGCCTAGAAAAGTTCTCAGTTCTTTTACTGTCTGGAGTTTTGCGTCTGGCATATGGCTTCCTTGTGATCCTACCCTAAGGTTCTTGGTCCAGTACTAACATCATAGCCCAAATAATTAGCTGTTTGCTTCACCATCTGGGCTTTCTTCTGGGATACTCGATAGCCCTGTAGGCCCAAAAAGTTTAGGAGGCTTACCATCCACTCTAGACATGCCTCTTGAGTTTTGGTGGCTATTGGGAGGTCATCCACATACTGTAACAGTTGTCTTCCTGATGGAGCTTCCCAGGATTCCAGATCTTTTGCTAGTTGTTCTCCAAACAAGGTGGGCAATCTTTTTGAACTCCTGCAGAAGCACTGTCCATGTGAGCTGAGTTTTTTATTCAAATGTAAAAATTTTCTGTCTGGCTTCATGGAGAGGAAGGCAAAAGAAAGCATCCTTTAAATCTAAAACAATAAACCATGTTAGTTCAGGTGTTAAACAAGTTAACCAAGTATAAGTGTTGGCAACCACTGGGTATAAATCCTCAGTTATCCTATTAACAGCTATGATCCATCAGGCTTTTTAACAGAAAAAAAATTTCAATCACTAGGCTAATCCCTTAACTTTTCTTCAGGGGGTATTGCTTAACTCTAACTAGTTGTTTTCCTTTTTTTTTAAACTTATCTTGCACTGGGGGTGCATTCTTTGCTCTCCTGGTATGTTAGAAGCTCAGACCCCAGAAAATACCTGGTCTATTATTTTCCTGTAAATCTCACCTTCACTTTTAACTTTAGCCTCATTAGTTATCTACATCAAGCTTAACAATTCCACATATTGTTGATCCTCAACCTTCAAAGTAATCTCTCCATTTTTAAATTTTTTTTAACCTCTAATAGTTCCAATAGATCCCTGCCCAAAAGTGCTGATGGAGCCTTGGGCATATATAAAAACCTGTGAATTCCCAGTTGTTTCCCAAGTTTATATTTCAATGGTCTACAATGGTCAACAAAAATAGGCTTTTTCAGATTGGCCAGTTACCCCTTTTACCGTAATATAATCATCTATTATTGGTATTAAAGCTTTATTTTAACACTGAATATGTTGCCCCTGTGTTTATCAAAAACTTCATTTCTTTTTCTCTGTTCCCTAGTTTCATTTTAACTAGAGGGTCTCCTAGGGTAAGATCCTCCAGTCCATCTTAGTTTTTCTTAACATGAGCAAACACTGCCTCCCCGTTGTGATGTCCTCTTCTTTGGTTTGTTTCTGAGTCCAGGATGCTATAGGAGCCTTTGGAGAGGGCTCCTCTTCCTCACTGTCACTGCTGGGCAGTGGGAGAGATTTAGGAGTAAGTGGAGTAGACGGAGTAGGGGATAAAATAGAAGATGAAGCTGAACTTGAAATAGAAATCAGAGTTGATTCAGCTGTGCTTAGAGCTAGAGACAGAGTTGAAATAGAAATTGCTTTGGTTAAAGATGCAGTTGGAGTTAAAGGTGGGGCTGGAGTTGAAACAGAAATTGTTGCTCTAAATCAGCTTGATCAAGGAGCTGTTGTTTACACTGGGCACATTCTCTGTACCAGTTAGCAGAAGAACAATAGTAACATCCTGCACAAATTTTACACTGCAAAAGCACCCAGGCACAGTGACAACCTCTAGATGCACCAAAAGCTGCAGGAAAATTCCCAAAAATACAAGATATTCCATTCACTTCTTTTTGACTTTCTAAATTCTCCACAGCCCATTGCTCCTACTCCAGAGCCACTAGTCTCCCAACAGACATCTGATATAAACCTTATAAATACATTCTCTTATTTCCTCTGTCTATTCACCAGTTTGCTGAATTCACAAACTCCTACGAGTCAAGCCTCTATTACTTTGTGGCAAACTGGTTCTGTCCTTTGTCTGTCTTTCAAAAACATTCACGCTTCAGCTCTCAGAGGCTAATCAGCTGTTTCACTCAGCATGTGCTGCACTTAAAACTTTTTAACACAAGATGGCTGTTGCCTCAAAAATACAGTTACAGTGAACACCCTCCCAGTAACCAAAACACACACACCACAGTCACAGCAGGGAGGGGGCTTTAAGGGGTTTCATACACCCCACTCGATTTGTTTTTCCCCGGCCGTTTCAGTCGCCCGAAAACGGAACCGCGGGTCCAAACTCCTCAATCACTTCGTGCTGGTAGCACGTCTCAACAAACTCTCTCACAATCTTTCTCACAGTCAGGACGCATTCACACAGTGTAACAACCACAAATCAGGATTTGCCCTTACAATTGCTAGTCCCAGATTCTAGCAAACTGAGCCCTCTATGGCACAGCAAATGGCAAAATCCCTTTCTGCCAGCAACGACAATCCGAGCCCTCCACGGCCCGGTACAACAGCTTAACCACTTTCTCTGCTGGCAACCAAGTACAACTGACCAGATACCACTCAAGCTTGCAAGCACACTACAGAGGCACGAGTTGTACGTGGGACATCTCCCACGACTTACCAACAACCTTTCCTGACCATGAGTATGCCTTACAGTTCAAATCATTTACAACACAAACTCTTACAACACACAACGCACACGGTGCACCAATAATTCTTCCACAACCTAGACACACAAACCCACAAAACACAAATCTGTGCACACCGCACACACACACACCCCCCCGGTGCGCATGGAGCCGCAATCAGGATTTTCTGTGACCCATGACGGGACCCTTTGCATCTTAAAACTCAGGCTAGCTGCTCGAATTATGGATGACCAAGGTACCTTTAAACCAAAAACTGACAACAAAACCAGTTAACCTATTGCCGCTGTTGCCCCCACCACGGGACACAGATTATCAAGGCACAACAAAAACTGGTTGCCGCTCCCCACCACGGGACACGGGTTACCAAACCAAACCAAGCCAAACCAGGCTCTGCAGAGCAACCAAGGCATGCGTTGTGCACGAGACGTCTCTCAGTGTCTTACCAACCGCCTATACCAAAAAGGTACCTATTTTTCAAGTATAAACATACCTTTTTGTCCGGAGTTTTAG
>JAKJHU010001848.1:0-59103 GCA_022316685.1 Progne subis subis | reverse complement strand
ACAGCTCCGAGGCACCCGTGAGGGACAGGCCCTGCTGTGCCAGGCCTGGGCTCAGGGCTCGGCCTTTCTGCTTCCTCCAGCCAAGCCAGGCCTTGCTGAGCCCTGCAGTTCCTGCTGCTGTGCCCCAAGCTCTCTCGGCCGGTGCTGGAAAGGGACTTGAGGTACCTCGATCCCCTCGGGTGGCACATGGGAGAAACAACAAACTTCTCAGGAGGATGGAGAACAAACTTTTAACTTGCAAACTTCAGAGAATGAGATACGTGGGTAATCTTAAAGCAACATGGGATTACAGTAAATAACTTCAGAACGCACTGACTGAGCAAACTCTAAGCAGTCCAACTTCCAGTTCTCCAGATTTTGAGTAGAGGAAGTCAGGAAAAGAGAGAGGGAGACAGAGATCCACAGTCGCCCTTGGATCCAGCACCACCTCAGCTGCTGTGATCTCCGGGGCCGTGGGACGTGTCAGTGTCACAGCCGTGTCACAGCCTCACCTGCTCTGGTCACTCTCACTGGTGGGGTTTTTGGGGTGCCAGGGGCTTGGCAGCCACTTTGGGGCTGGACCAGAGGCTGCAGTGGCTGGGGCTGGGGCAGTGACCATCCCACCTACACAGAACTTGCCCTGGCCCCCAAACACACACTGGAGATGTCTGGGGCCATTCATCATTTCTCTGCTCTCCAGCACTGAGGCAATGGACTCTGGCTGCAGCTCTGAGCTCGGCCAAGGCAACCACCCCTGGCAATGGGGCTCCATGGAGCTGCTCTCAGGAAATCCCCCAAGAGTTGGGGAGTGGCCCAAAACTGCCTCAGAAATGTGGGATACCTCAAAATCTCTTCAGCAATGTGGAATATCTAAAAACTCCCTCAAGAACTAGCACCCTTCCCGTCATCATCCCCAGACTTTGGATGTCTTATTCCAGACCCCACCCCATCACCACAATCCCAACCAAATCCATCCCACCCCTGCCATCCCAAGCCCTATTTCCCCAATTTCACACCTCCCAAACCACATCCCACCCATCCTGTCCCCCTCAGCCCTTCTGATTGGCACCCTACTTCACCCATTCCCCTTCCAACCCCATCCCTCCCTGAGGGGATGTGCAATCAAGTATTTTTTGGTGAGATTGTGTAGTTTTAGCATGAAGTGGTTTTGAGGTGACAGATCAAACCCTCTCCTCTCTTTCTGTGCCCAGAAATGGAGACCACCACACCAGATACCCCACAAACCCCCAAATCCTCCCAAGTATCTGCCTGAGTCCCAGGTTGCCCTGAAACACTAGTAAAACATGAGGCTTTAGATGCCTTTGATGAATTTGTTGATTTTTATCCCCAGTTTTGTCTGGTTTAAAGGGATGAAGATGAATCAAAAGAATATAAGGGACCACCAAAGAAAAGGACCACCAGCCCAGTGTCCTTCCAGTGCAGATCGCTGGGAATGTAGGTCACCAATTCTCTGCCCAATGTGGGTCCTCTGAAGCAGGACTAAGTTGGAGCACTGCACAAAGCTCTTCCCGCAGCTGAGGCACTCTTAGGCCTTCCCTTACCGGTGTCTCCGTTGGTGTCTGTTCAAGTGAGAGCTCCTGGACAAGCTCTTCCCACAAGCGGGACATTCGTAGGGCCATTCCCTGGTTTGGATCCTCAGGTGGAGGATCAGGTGGGACCTTATGCTGAAGCTCATCCCACATTCCCCACACTGGTAGGGCCTCTTCCCATTGTGGATCATTTGGTGGATGACCAGTTGGAGGCTCTGGTGGAAGCCCTTCCTGCAATCCGCACTCTTGTAGGGCATTTCCCCAGTGTGGATACGCTGGTGAATGATGAGGGTGGAGTTGTGCTTGAAGCCCTTCCTGCAGCTGGGGCAGCGGAAGGGCCTCTCCTCTGTGTGAATCCGCTTGTGCACAAGGAGCCTGGAGCTCCTCTGAAACCTCAGGGCACTTGTCAGGTCTCTCCCCAGTGTGGATCTTTTGGTGTATGATCAGCTGGGACCTCCGTTGAAGCCCTTCCCACATTCCCCACACTTGTATGGCCTTTCCTCAGCATGAGATTCTGGTGGCGGATCAAGATGGAGCTCTGGCTGAAGCTCTTCCCACATTGCTCACACTGGTAGGGCCGTTCTCTGGTGTGGATCCTCTGGTGGCGATCAGGTGGGAGCTTTGGTTGAAGCCCTTCTCGCATTCCCCACACTTGTAGGGCCTTTCCCCAGTGTGGATCCTCTGGTGGCAGATCAGGTTGCATCTCTGGCTGAAGCTCTTTCCACATTCCCTGCACTCGTAGGGCCTCTCCCCAGTGTGGATCATTTGGTGGATGATCAGTTTGGACCTCTGGTTGAAGCCCTTCCCGCATTCCCCACACTTGTATGTCCTTTCCTCAGTGTGGATGTTCTGGTGGCGGATCAAGTGGGAGCGCCGGCGGAAGCTCTTCCCACACTGCTCACACTTGTAGGGCCGTTCCCTGGTGTGGATCCTCTGGTGGCGGATCAGGATGGAGCTCTGGCTGAAGCCCTTCCCGCATTCCACACACTTGTAGGGCCTCTCCCTGGTGTGGATCCTCTGGTGGCAGATCAGGTGGAAGCTCTGGCTGAAGCTCATCCCACATTCAGCACACTGGTAGGGCCTCTGCCCGCTGTGGATCCTCCGGTGGCGGATCAGGTGGGATCGCTGGCTGAAGCTCTTCCCACATTGCTCACACTGGTAGGGCCCTTTTGTGCTGTGGATCCGCAGGTGGCAGATCAAGAGGGATCTCTGGCTGAAGTTCTTCCTGCATTACCCGCACTCGTAGGGCCTCTCCCCGGTGTGGATGCACTTGTGGGTCACAAGGGTGGAGTTGTGCTTGAAGCCCTTCCCACATTCCCCACACCTGTAGGGCCGTTCCCCTGTTTGGATCATCTGGTTCTGGACCACGTGGGAGCTGTGGCTGAAGCTCTGTCCATCTTCCCGGCACAGTCCAGGTCTTCCCTTCTCCAAGAACCCTGGGATGGGTTTGGAACCCTCCTTGAGCAGGATGTCTTGGGCTTTTCCTTCCCATTGGATTCTTGTGCAGTGGAGCCACTCAAAATGGCCTCTTCCATGAGGTTCTGCCATCGAGATTTGTCCTCCCTGGTCTCCATCCTCAGCTCCTTGCCTGGGGGAGGAAGGACAAGGACAGGATGGGATTTGCCTCTGTCCAATCAAATTGTGGCTGCAGTACTCCTGGGGTAACAGGTGTGGTTT
The DNA here is from genome assembly GCA_022316685.1 of Progne subis subis. Taxonomy (NCBI): domain Eukaryota; kingdom Metazoa; phylum Chordata; class Aves; order Passeriformes; family Hirundinidae; genus Progne; species Progne subis. The sequence continues at coordinate 55,897 of JAKJHU010001848.1, read as the reverse complement.
TGTAGAAGCAGTGCTCCTGTAGAACGGTATAGTTTTCTTCTGAAGGTCCAGTGGTGGTGCAGATGGGTCTGGTCTTCCTCTGGGAATCCAGTGAAAACTGGCTGCTTCTGGTGTTTAAATCTCAGCTTATATCCAGGTAGGAATGCTTGGCTCCTCCCTCTGGGTGGAGCATCTCACAATGGGATGATGTAATTTTATCAGTCATGCAGTGAGAGGCAATGGCCCATTAACAGAAGATATCTCCCTGGAGGGAGGATGGGTCATGGAGATCAAGAACACTGCCCCATCTGGTTTTAACAGCTGGGCCATTAACCAAAGATATCGCCTTGGAGTTATGAGAAATGGGTCATGGAACTGTTTTTACTTGGATCTCTAGTTGGTTTGTTTTCAAACTAGCACTCTGGGAGAAGTGGGCCACACTTGGAAACTATTGTGAGAAGTTTGGAGTGACTGGTCTACATTGTGTGACTGGGCATGACTGGGAGCATGCAGGGAGGGACTGGGATGACTGTGGAGTGACTGGGACTAGTGACTGGGACATACTGGCAGATCAGGAACACACTGGAGGAAAGTGGGGCAACTGGGAGCAACTGGGACCATGCTGGGGCAAACTGCATCATAATGGGGAATGACTGAGTGACTGGGCTCCTACTGGGAGTGCTGACAAAACTGAAAGCGCACAGGGTGGGGGCAACTAGGCTGATACTAGAAGCAGCCTCTTCTGGCACCAGGACCACTGAACCCCTTTCCAGTGAGATATGAACTTCAAAGGAATCCAGGATTTTAGAAAAGATTTTAGCTACAGATAAGCTTTGCCAGAATTAGTTAAAGTAGATAGATAGATAGGCTGTGCTGGAAATAATTAGGAGTCAGTGGTTAGTTGAAAGGAAATGAATCTAAAACAATCCCAGATCTAAATACCTATTTGCTTGTCATTTTTGTATTTGTTTAGCTGCGCTTATAATGAGAAACAGAAGAAACTGGTAAATAGATCTAAGAACACAGACAGCTGTAAATCTTCTAACATCCAGAAGCCCATTCAGCTGTCACGGAAACAGGAAAATGGAGTTCTACCAGGTTCCATTTGTCTTGTTATCCATTGAAAAGTTTGAAAGTTTAGAATGAGGAAGACTCTCCTTGCTTCCTCTTTTTATTACCCCTCCCCATAAAAGAGACCACTGACCTAATTCAAAGAACAAACTCTGCATGTTTAATGGCCTCTTATCTAATTATATTGAAGCAGAGGATGCTAGGCATTAGTGTTATGATATGTATTAGTATTTGGGGTATTCAACACTTCTGTAAATAAATGAGTCTGTAATCTCTTGTAACTTTGCAGTGCATATTAGGGAGCGATCCCACGCAGCTGCCCGACATTGCATTAAATTTACACTTTCTAATTCTAACCTGTTAGAGAGTCTTTTGTCCGTCACAGTTGGGTATTGATATTAGATCAATATCCATATTTTAATAAATCACCCATCATCCCGCCCCTCCAGCCCGGGGTCTCAGCAATCACAGGTGTCCTCCACTCTTGGGGTCCCCGCTTTGGGGTTCTGGGGGTTTCCTCTCTCAGGGGTCCCGCTTAGGGAAACTGCAGCTTTCCTGAGGATCCCCAAACCTGGTGTCACTGCTCCCCACCGGTCCCGTGCGGTCTCCACATGGCACTGGCAGAGCTTGGAGGGCCCGGCCGGGGAAGCCCAACCCCCTGTGTGGGCACCCACATCCGCCCGCCCCCCCCTGCCACGGCTCTGCCACCACCGCCACTGGACCCCCAAAAACACCCCCCAAGGACCCCCCAATGTCCCCCCGAGGGGCATCTGCAGCTCGGCTTTGGAGCCCTGCAAGCTCCAAATATCTCCCCTGAAACAAGGCAGAAAAGCACTTTATAACAACAGTTGTTAGAGTAGTATGTATTTTTAATTGACATTGAGGTGCATGGGCGTTAACTTCACTAAAGACATGCATGAACACTAGAGAGCTTGCCTCTCATTTTTCTTTGAGGTCTTGCATATGCATGGCATTGCACAATCTGCCTCGTACATATTTATTCTCTGGCCTCACTCATCCTCACTTTGTGTGGTAATTAACTCCTCTTGGTACATCCTCTTGGGCATACTTAGTTCGCCATGGTGGTCTCCGAGGGTCTCTAGAAGATGAAAGGAATGGAGTCTTCCTCAGTGAACTCTTCACCTTTATTTTTCTTGTGCATGCTTTGATCCTTTTGGCACTTCTTCAAGGCAAGACATCAGTTTCTGCTGGCTGAGTCTGTGTTTTTTCTCTTTATTTGCATTTTTTGCTTTGTTATCTTGTTATGTTTACGTTAGTCTTTCTTGTTATCACTGAGGGGTCCTGGATGTTTTACTGCTTTAAATCATGTAAACAGGCACAGCACTCAATATTCACTAAATGCCTTCTAAAAGGTACAATACATTCTAAAATACAGTGTGTGCTCTTTGGCTTACTATAAAGATTAGCTGGAATTTTCAAGCCTCTGCCTCATGCCCTCCCTTTTCTATAGACATAGTAAATTATTTTACTACTACTGGGGCTTCTCTCTAGGTTTAACTCACTATCTTAATAATTCTCTTTTAACATTATCCTATGTGTTTTAGATATGAGGTTAAAATTGCAACTTGTTTTAACAACCTCTAGTTCTCTATGAGTACAATACACATTATTAAATTTATACTAAGTAATATCAGCAAAATAATGATGGGGGGACAGGGTGTTTAAGATTCTAGTTGCATTTAGTGACTCTCTAAAGACTGCATCCAACAAGAGTTGTGGCTTGTGTCTTGCTTTACTTTTTGTAGAACTCTCCTTCTTTCTTTTTATCATATTGGACAGTTACTACAGTTTTTTGTCTGTTCTCTTGAATTTCTTTTACAATTTTGTTCAAATCGTCATGCTTTATTAATTGCTTTACTAGGGTTAGGTTTATTCTAATAAGCATGGGTAACAATTGGTGATAGGTTTTATAATGAGACTTGATTAACTGGTGGGATATAACTGGCGCTAAATATGAAAAGTTGTACCTGACAATCTTAACAAAATTGTAGATACAGAAATTAGAATGATTTTTAGCAGGTAAGGATAGATTATTTCTATCTTGTCCGAGGTTACAGTGTAAGATGTGCCCAAAGTATGTATTCTGTCACCATCTACATGAGCTGATGAAACTCGGTTGGGCAGTGTTTCCCTTGCCCCCTGCCTCCAGACTATCTTCTGTTAATGGCCCATCAATGCCCTGCTGCATGACTCATAGATAACTTCCTCCAGGAGCTATCTCTGTTTAATGGGAATCAAGGTCCCATTGCAAGAGATAAAATGATATCAGCCCATTGTGAGATGCTCTGCCCAGGGGGAGGAGCCAAGCATCCCACCTGGATAGAATCTGGGATTTGGGACAACACAGGCAGCCTTCCCACTGGATTCCTAGAGGACAAGAGCTACCAACCTTTCTGCAGGAACACTGCTTCAACAAGACCTCTTCACCTGGACTGCAACCACCACCACAGGGAATCAGGTTGTATTCTGACTCTGACAGTGATCTTTTGTACTATTGCATTTGTTTTATTTTATTTTATTTTATTTTATTTTACTATTTTTTCCTCTCCTATTAAATTGGTTTTTTCTGACTAGGAGTCTCTTGCTGTTTTTGCATTCAAGCCAGCACACCCAGTCACTCCCGATTGCTCACAGTGTGTTCCCAGTAACCCCCAGCATGATTACAGACCCTCCTGGTATACCCCAGTTGCCCTCAGCATACTCATAGTCATCCCCAGTCACATCAACTTGTCCCAGTAAGGTTCCAGTTTCCACCAGTATGATCCCAGGCACTCTCAGTCTAATCCCAGTATATCCCAGTTGGTTCCACGATGATCCCTGTTCCCCAGTGTTGGTCCTGCTGGATCCCAGTGTGCTCTGATCCTGCTCCCAGTGGGTGCCAGTCCTGGGGCCAGGTCTATCCCGGTGTCTGCCCGTGTCCCAGTCCATCTCAGCCTGTCCCAGTCCATCCCAGCCTGTCCCAGTCCATCCCGGTCCCTTCCCAGCAGCTGTCGCCCTTTCCCAGATCCTGCCCCTCCCACTCCTGGAGCTGCCGCCGGACACCCTCCCAAGATGGTGCCAGGGCTCGGGGCTTTGTGTTGGGCTTTGTCTGCCTGGGCTGGGGCTTGGCCTCTGCTGCAGGAGAAGGTTAAGGGGGGACCCCGAGTGTCGTGTCCCCCCTTTGGAGTGCTTGGGATACCCCCATGTCCCTCCCATGCCGGGCTGACCCCCTTTTCTCTCCCCACATCTCCTCACCCAACTCCGGGACCCCCTGCACCCCATTATCTGCACCGACACCCCCCTGCACCCCCTTTCCCAGGTATCCTCCTCTCCCAGCCCCTGGATCCCCTGTTTCTGTCAGCCCAGGCACTCCGGGAGCCCCATTCTCTGCCAGCCCAGGGCACTTCATCCCCAGGCCTTCCTTTCCTCCCTTTCCTGGAAAACCTGGAATGTCCCAGAGTCTTCCGCTCCAGTTTCAGGATGACAAAAATGTAAAGAAGGCCCAGATTGCTCCAGGAGAGCTGACTTTTACCAATTATTGCTTTTGCAGTGACCCTGTGTCTTCCAGGATCTCCCTGAGACTCCTGCCAGGCATCTCCTGGTGTCTTTGACACAGAGGTCTAAGGAGCTGAGATCCTGGGTAGCAGCCCAGAGGGCTCCAGGGAAGCTGCCCGAGGGGATTTTGTGCCAGGAAAGAGGGAGCTGTGCAGGCCTGCAGGGAGCACAGGGGCAGCCCCGCTGTGGTGACTCAGCAGCAGCTGAATGTGGCTCCTCTTGTGCCGGGTGCGTCTGTGTGCTCTGCTTGGCACCTTGAGGAGCAGCTGGATGTGCCCGTGGCTGCAGGCTCTGTGTCTGGGCTGCTGCTGGCCACAGAGGGTGGTGGGGCGGGTGAAGGGCTGGGCAGTGCCCCTGTTGCTGCCGAGCTCTGGGCAGGGCTGGCTGGGGCTGTGGCTGCTGGGGCCGGCCAGGACAGCTCCTGCCCCACTGCGGCCTTGTCCCTGCCAGGGCCCCTGGGCCAGGCCGCCAAGGCTCCCGCTGCTGCTGCTGCTGGAGCTCAGGGGCTGTGGGGCCATGCCGGCCTGTCCCTGTCCCCATGGAGGGACCAGGCCTGGCCCTGGCTGCACTGAGGCTGCCGCTGCTGCAGCTGTGGGCACAGCGGGAGCAGGAGGAAGAGGAGGAGGGGGAGGAGGAGGCAGCGTGGGATGGAGGCGCTGCCTTGGCACAGTGCTGGGGAGCCCCGATGCCATCGTAGCCGTGGCCTCTCCCTCCTGCTCCATCCCTCAGCTGGTGCCGCCCTTGGGGCGCTGGGTCTTGGGCTTCCTCTTCTCCCTGGGCATCCCCTGCTGCCCGCCCGCCCAGGCTGTCCCAGGGAGCTGCTGCTGCCTCCTGAGCCAGGGGCTCTGCTCTGCTGCACTGGGCACCCCGGGCTCCTGGAACACCCCCACAGGCAGGGCGGGCCCAGAGTGTCACAATGTCCCCTTGCTTCCAGCAGGCCCCGCAGGGTCACAAAGCTCCCTGTGCACCCTGAGGCCCCACAGCAGCCAGCCCAGGCCATTGGCTATGGTTCCAGTCACTCCCAGTATGATCCCAGTGACTCCCAGTCTCTCTTCAGTACATACCAGTTGCCCCAGCATGCTCCCAGTCACTCCCACTTCCTCCCAGTTGCTTCCAGCATGATTCCAGTTGCCATAGCCACTCTCAGTCACCCTCAGTGCATTTCCAGTTGCTCCCAGTATATCCCAGTTGCTCCCAGCATGGTCCAAACTGCCCTCAGCCTGCTTCGGTCACTCCTGGTATGACCTCACTCCCCCACAGTGTTGTCCCAGTTCATCCCACTATGAATCCACTTGCACCAGTTGCCCCTAGTCTAGTCCCAGTCACTCCATAGATGGACCCAGTGCCTTCCAGTATGATCCCAGTCATGCCAGGTTGCCTCCAGTGTGGATTCAGTCATTCCCAGTCACTCCCAAGTTCTCCCCAGCACGGTGCCCTGTTGTTCCCAGCATGTTCCCAGTCATCCCCAGGATGGTTACAGACACTCCCAGTATATCCCAGGTGCCTTCAGCATGTTTGCAGTCATTCCAGTTCCTCCAATTTGCTTGTAGCATGATCCTGGTTTCCCTCAATTGCTCCCAGTAGCCCAAAATATGATCCCAGTTGCTCCCTTTCAATACCAGAATGATCCCAGTAATCTCCAGTAGTGATCCTAGTCAAATGCCAGCACTCCAACTACAATCTCAGTATCATCCCAATTACTTTCAATCACTCCCAGAATGGTCCCAGTTGCCTCCACTAGATCAACCCTATCAGTTCCAGTATGATGCCATTTGTTCCCGGTGGCTCCCAGTCACCCCCAGTATGGGGGATGATGTGCAGAGTATGTTCCCACCCCAACCATTTCCCCCATCCAAGCCCTGGGACTCAGAACAGCCTTGTGAAAATCTGAGCTCCCTCCACCCCAGGCTGGACCTGCAGGTTTCAGCTCCTGGGCTCCAACTCCCACCTGCTTCCCTTAGGGAAGGAGCTGCCCAAGACACAGAGGGATGTTCACTTATTGTCAGCCAATAAACCCAAGGGAAGACACAGCTCCATCAAATGTAAAAGTCATTCTTTTCCCTGGCTCTGCCCTACACCTGATCCCCACAGCCTGTCCTGTTCCTTCATCCCTCCACTGCCAGGGGACTTTCTGGGACAAGGGAGCTCTGCTCTGGCTATGGAGTTGGACCAAGTGCCACTGGAGTGGGAAGCACAACTCCTCCAGTTTGTGTCCTTGGAGGGACCAGGAACTGGTGAGACTCAGAGGCACAGAAAGGTTTCTCTTTATGACCAACATAAAAAATGGGAGCATGATGAAATTTAATCAACATGGAAACACTTCCCTCAGCTCCTTGTGACAACCCAGCAGCATCTGACATGTCCACAACCCACAAGTGATTTACAAACAGGAAAAATTTTCAACCAAGACATAAGCGGCGATATATAAGAAAAAATACAACTAAGATGCTGACTAAGGTGTTATTTAAACTTCTGAAAAATTGGACACTCTGGGAAGCAGAAAGCATGAAGCCAGTCGAGGGAGATGCATTGGAATGACCAGAATACAACAGCAGGAGGAAATCTGGGAGTAACAGGAAGGATATAGATCCAGCTGCTCTACATGAAGAAATGCCCTTAGACATGGCCATTTAAACAGGAGAGCTAGAAACACCAGAAGGGAGAGGGCCATGAATTGCTAGATTGGCTGTTGGTGTCAAAGGTAGAGGGGAAGATCCGTATTTCTTCACCTGTCATCAGTAGGAGAATCCAGTAGGTCCAGGAAATTCCTGTTCCTGGTTGGAAAATTTTGCTAATTCTTAAAAGCAGCCACTTCTTAAATGACCCTGATAATAGAGATTTGCTTGTATGATATGAAACTAAAAGGTATTAAAACCTGTGCCCCATTCCAGGCAGACATCCGTTGTGTGCCCATGCACAGGCAGTGCCTTTTGTGCCCTGAGGTGCCGAGCTGGTATTGGCATCTGTCAGAGAGGAGCTGAGGGAGAGCAGAGCACCTTGCAAGTTGCAGGTCCATGACAGCCCCAGAGGGCTCCTGTCCCAAAACCATCTGCTCTGCTCCAGGCTGGAACAGGGACCAGCATTGTGCCGGGATCATCAGAGAACTGAGGTGTGTGCTGGAATTCAATCCCCTCCCCATCCCACAGCAGCCCTGCATTTCCTCCTCCAGCCTTGGTCTCCAGCCTCCATGGAGGCTCTTTGGGCTCTGCACTTTCCCTGCAGCCACCAAGGGCAGCTGAGCTCTGCCTTTGGCACAGCCAGCCCTGCCCAGCCCAGGCAATGCCCAGCAATTCCTTGTGTGTGCCTGGCCCTGCTGTCAGCCCCGGCAGCGGCTGCGTGGCCCCTTTGTGCCGCGCTGGCCCAGCCATGGTGCCACAGCCCCTGTGCAGGCTCTGTGCCCCATGGCCTCCCTGCTGGGCAGCCTCTGCCAGCTCCTGCACAGCCCGTGGCACCTGTGGGGCTGCACAGACAGCCCTGCCCCGGGCTCTGCCGGGCTCTGGGCCAGCAGAGAGGCTGGGCAGGGCTGGCCATGGCCGGGAACAGGCCCTGAGCCCCGCAGGAGGATGGAGCTGGGCCACAGCCAAACTGCCCCGCAAACCTGGGCTGAGCAGCCAGGGCTGGCAATGGCTGGGGACAGAGGCTGGTGCTGACAAATGTCCTGGGCCGTGTTCCTGCTCTGTCCATGCCACCAAGGGCACAGAGCAGCCTCCTCTCTGGGCCACTTGCCTGCTTTCAATGCCTTCCACAGGCACTGGCCCTGCCCCACAAGGCCTGGGCTGAGTCCTGCCCCTGCATGCTCACACAGGCTGAGATGGACACTGATGGTTTCTGTGTCAGGCTCTCTCAGCCCAGCCCAGCTCCTTCCAAGCTCTGCCAGCTGCCCTGAGCTCTCGGCAGCACCAAGGGCCGCTCCCCAGCACAGCCCAGCCGGCTCTGGCCCCACAGCTCTGCTCAGGGCAGGCTGCTCTCGGCAGGCCACTGCAGCCTCTGGTCCAGCCCCAAAGTGGCTGCCAAGCCCCTGGCACCCCCAAAAACCCCACCAGTGAGAGGGACCCAGAGCAGATGAGGCTGTGACAACGGCTGTGACACTGACACGTCCCACGGCCCCGGAGATCACAGCAGCTGAGATGGTGCTGGATCCAAGGGCAAACTGTGGATCTCTGTCTCCCTCTCTCTTTTCCTGACTTCCTCTACTCAAAATCTGGAGAACTGGAAGTTGGACTGCTTAGAGTTTGCTCAGTCAGTGCGTTCTGAAGTTATTTACTGTAATCCCATGTTGCTTTAAGATTACCCACGTATCTCATTCTCTGAAGTTTGCAAGTTAAAAGTTTGTTCTCCATCCTCCTGAGAAGTTTGTTGTTTTCTCCCATGTGCCACCCGAGGGGATCGAGGTACCTCAAGTCCCTTTCCAGCACCGGCCGAGAGAGCTTGGGGCACAGCAGCAGGAACTGCAGGGCTCAGCAAGGCCTGGCTTGGCTGGAGGAAGCAGAAAGGCCGAGCCCTGAGCCCAGGCCTGGCACAGCAGGGCCTGTCCCTCACGGGTGCCTCGGAGCTGTTTGTGGGGCAGTGGGATGGGAGGGGCAGCAAGGACAAATGTCATCAAACTGCAACCCCTGCCAGGCTCCTCAGGGAGGGGCCAGGGAGGACCAAAGTGCAGCCCCTGAAGGAAAGTTCCTTCTGTGGGGCCTCCAGAGGCACTGCCAGAGCCCAGGGGACAAAGGCCTGGGTGCCTGTGGCCCTGCCAGCCCTGCCCAGCCCTTGGCCATCTGTCCTGCAGGCTGTACCCCCTGTGCGTGCTGCTCCTGTGCCCTGGCCGGCTGCACACGCCCCTCTCACTGTCCCCCCAGCATTTCTCAGCCCAGCATTTCTGTGCCCTCCCTGGGCTCCCTGCACCCAGCGCTGCCGGCTCCTGGCACACAGAGCCAGGGCAGGAGCCCACCCTGCCAAGGGCCTTTGGAGCAGGGTGGTGGCTGCCATGGCTTCTGACCTCAGCAGCTGCTCCTGGCGTGGTTCCATGGGAACCCAGCACAGCAACGCTGCTGTGCATTGTCTATGCTGAGACTCAGACACTGTCAGGGCACATTCCCTGTCTGTAGGATTCATGCCTGACCCAAGCACTGCACTTGTGTCTCCAGCATTGCTTTCCAGCAAAAACGGGAAGGCAAACTGTGCGTAGCTCATGGTACTTCAGAGTGTCTAAAACTCACAATGTCATCAGTCTTAGAGGTGAGGATCCATTGGGAATTAATGGGATGGAGAAGTAGTGCAACATGGAAAAAGGGCAGCATAGAAATAAATCAAGGAAAACATCTTGGCTTCTTTCTTTCCATTTTCATTTCACTTCTGGAAAGCTGTTTCAGTTTTCCAGGAATCTTCTCCACAGTGCTGTCTGCTCTTTTCAAGAACCTTTCCTGGAGAATGAGATGCAGCTTCTGTCACAAGATGTGCCACCAGCCGCAGCTTCTCTTGGCTTTCCACACTGTGTGTACAACACGACTCTTGCAGCAAAGCAGGACAAATGTTTGGAGAACTTTACAACTTGTCCTTTCTTTTCCTGGTGGACTAGGGACTTGTGCCATTTTTAAGGTTTTCATTGTTACTGTTCTACCCGAAGAAAACATGATGGGGTTCCAGGAATTGTTAGGGAATACAAGCCTGGCTGAATGCAGAGAAAGAATCTCCAGAGGCTGCAGCCTGGAGTGGAGAGTTGTGTAAAAATCATTCCAACATCTCCATGGATGCCTGGAACGTGATCTAGAGAATGAAAATGGGCTGACAGAGGGAGTTTGTTTCTGTGTTCAGTTTAGATGATTCTACATCTCTTGCATTGATATAAATCAAGAGTACAATCAGTTCATGATAAGCACCAGAACAAGGTGAACCTCTCCGAGGAGATGACTGAAAGAATCTGAAAAGGAGAGATGCAGGGAATTACTTGGTGAACTTGGTCTGTAAGAAGGGTCATTTTTAAGAATAATTTCTAATCCATTCCCTCTGCTTTTGTCTTTCTGCAAAAGGCCATTTTGATCACAGTTGCCTCATGAAATGAGAAACCTGAGCTTGTGAAAGATGCCCTGTTGCTCTGCAAGGAGCTCTGCAAGGCTAAAACAGGAGCCGGAGTGCCCTCTTGGGAAGCCTCCTCCAAGCTGGAATTTGTTTCGTGCTAGGAGAGGAGGAGGCGGGGGAGAATGATGGGTACTGTGTGGCAGGAAGCAATTTCTGCAATGATCTCTGTCAGTTGATTCTATTTCAGCAGCACCAGCAACAGGGCTGTGTTTGAGTGCCACAAATGTGGCCTGTGTGGCTTTAATTCTCCTCAACTTTGTGCTCAGGGGCTTGTGAACATTTGGGGATCTGCTACTCAAGATGCCAGAGTTTCCTGTCTGAAAGAACTCTGGGTGACACTGATCAAAAAAGGCAATTGCAGCTTTACAGATAAAAGTCAAATGGCAACCAGAGGAGGGACAAGAGCAGACAGGATCTACAATTCCCAAGGCAAAGGCAGCAGCAGCCTCCTGCTGTCACCTCAGGGTGAGTAAAACAGCACTGAAAACAGTGCTGGAACCCAATCCTTTCTTTCTCTGGAGGCTGGGTCAGGGCAGCACAGCCGGGCCCTGAGGAATCGGGGCTGTTTGTGGGTGATTGTTGCTCTACTCCAGCATTCAGCTGGAAAAAGCCCTTGGAAGCCGAGGCAGGAGCAGGTGGGAAGGGGCCGGCACTGCTGCTGCTCCTGCCCGGGAGCCCCGGCTGGGCCGGGCCGGCGCCCGCTGCGCTGCGGCTCCTGCTGCTGCCAGAGCCGGGCGGGACTCGGGCACAGGGAATGGACACGGGGGGACAGCAAAGGCCTGGGCGGCTGCAGGGATGTTCGCGCTGGGGCAGCGCCAGCACAGAGCTTCAGCCGCAATGAACCCTGAGGGAAACGCTGGGGAAAAGGCTCCATTTCAGCCTTTCTTTACTCATGGCTTTGAAAGGACCGAAATGAAAGGAAAACAAGCAGGGCCTGACCCCTTCTCCTTTGGGAGGAGCCCATGCCTGCGGCTGTGAGGGGTTCTCAGATCCTTATTCAGGGTCCATACTAACGTGAACCCAAACTGCTTTGACCACTCCCAGTTGAATACTTGCCAAGAGGATGGAAAAGTTTATCGGACCACAAAAAAACACAGCTAGTTATGCACAGCACCTCTTTGGGGAATGTCCTATAGGAGATACTTGGTTATGCTTTGACAAATTGATGCGAGCTAAAGCTCGATCAAAGAAATAGAGGGGGGAGTTGTTATAAATAAATTCTATTCAAATAATCTATGTTTTAGTTACTTGATTGTTAAGTAATTCCATTAAGATTGTAAATGCTAGTTCTGTATAAAGAATTTGCCTTATTCCTGTTTTAATACTGATTTATCACCTTATTTACTTGTTTGTTAATTAACAATTCACCTTATTACCTGTATCTCTGCTCCCATTCGCCGGAGAGTGTCTGAATATGCAAATAAAAAGAACACTGGAATTCGAGGAACAAACCAAGAACAAAAGACTCTAAAAAGCAGGGAACCAAAGTAACATCCAGGACTGTAGTCACATTTTAGACTAGTGCAAGAAGTACGGGGGTCCGCCGAAGCAGCTTTATTTAGTCGCCGTGACCTGAGAAGGAGTCCGCCATCGCTGGACGACCCCTGATCAGCAAAGCGAAATGGACTCCCTGGCAAGGGGAAAAAGCCCGTGAGGGGGGCTGGGAGTCCCCAGCTTTGCTGTGAAGCGAAGCTGTGTGTACCTCCTCCGCCACGTTGCCAAGGGAGCAAGCAAGCTCTCCCCCAAGGCCAAGCTCGATAATAAAGAAACATACAAAACCAGCAAGTCTCTGACTCTATTATTTTTTTTCCAGAACAATTTTTGGGGGCTCGTCTACGGGATCTGGCCACGCCTGAAGAGGGACCGAGGACGGGACGGCCGCTCGCCCTTCGGACCTCCAGGACAGCTGGACAAGCGGGAGCAGCCTGGGACCGGCAACGAGGAGGAGCGCCGGAGGGTGAGCATTCCAGTGGCGGGTAAAGGAGACGTGCGAGTGGGAGTGTGAGAGAGTCGGGGGCCGGCAGCTCGGACCCCCGGAAATGAGTGTGGACCCCTCGGTACTGCGGTTTCGGAACTCCCGCGAGGGGGCCGACCAGGAAAAGGGGGAAGCGAGAGAAACTAATGAGTGAGGCGTCTCCTTAGGGGCAGAAAGACCCCGCCCCCGGGCGTGCAGGGGAAAACAGAGTGTGAGTGGCACGCATTGGGGGCAGAAAGACCCCTCCCCTGGGCGTGCAGGGGAAAACAGAGTGTGAGTGGCACGCATTGGGGGCAGAGTCCCCCCCCTTAAAGGCTAGAGTAGCCTAGGAGGGTTTAGAGTCCCTGGAGGGGCGGGAAAACCGTATCAGGGTTGACAGGGTGTCCCAGACACTGCGGGGTGCCGAGAGCTCATGAGAGTCCCTGCTTCCCAGGACTGAGCCAGACGCACCGGAGAGGGTGTGCTGCCGCGGTCTCAGGGAGGAGGCCGTAAACCCATCGCCCGAGGACACCGGGGTGGGGAGTCAATGTAGAGGCAAGGCGGGCATCCTGCACACACACACTCATCTCTCTTGCCGAGGCGACTTCGCTGGGGAGAAGTAGTCAAGCCAGTCCTGGTGGAAGGCAAAGGGGTCGGGCCCTGCTGGGGTTGATCCTTGGAAACAAGGAAGGGATACCCCCCCAGGTAACCCGTGCGGAGTCTTGACCTCTTACCTCCGTTTCAAAAAGTGAAGAGGGGAACGGTGCTAGTGACAGGGCAGTCTAGTCCGGGGTTCGGACTGAAGGTGTCCGGCCCGGCGGGGGCTAAGGCGTGGGAAGGTCCTGGGGCCCGGAAGGGGATGCCAGTACTAGGGACCCTGTCGTGCGCCGCAAAGCGTGTCCAGAGTCTCAGGGGTGAGGCAAGGCGCGGGGGTACATAGGGGGTGAGGTCATTAGGACTCACCTCAAAGGGGTCAGAAGAGAGTCTGAGCCCCTGGGGTAAGTAAAGTGTGAGCGTCCAAGAAAGTGAGGAAGGTTAGAGAAAGTGAGTAGAAAGAGGGAGAATTTGTTCCGTAATGAAAGCAAAAAGTGCAGGAAAGAGTAGAAAAGCATAAAGTTTAGTTTTATGTTGAAGTGTTCAAGAATTAAGTCAGGAGATTTGAAGTAAAGGGAGAAAAGCTGAAGAATTTTTTTTGCTTGAAAAAAACCTGTGTTGCCAGTCAGTAGAGGGCACCTTTGAAATTTTTTTTTCAGTTTAAAGAAAATGGGACAATGTACTAGTAAGAAAAAGAAATCCCAAAAGGAGAATAACAAAGTAAAGAGTATTCCACCCGGTAGTCCCTTAGAACAACTTTTAGCTAAATGGGATTCTTTAGAGGCCACAAAAGGACTAGATCAGGTTAGAATGGTGTTTTATTGCACAGAAGTCTGGCCAAAATTAAAATTACCAGGAGAGTGGCCATGGTTTGGAACACATGATGAGTGGATGTGCTATCAGTTAAACCAGTACCTAAGAACTCAGGAAGATCCAGACGTAAACCAGTTAGCTTATGCTGCTTGTTGGCAAAAGAGAGCCACGAGTAAAGAGAATATAAAAGTCTGCAAATTAAAAGAAAAAGAAAAGTGTGAAAGAAAAGAACAGAAAGAGGAAAGAACAGAAACTAATCAAAGATGGGACCCTTTAGACCATTTACCCCCTCCAATTTACCCAGAGGTGCCCCAAGTCCCTCAAAATCCTGTCCCAGTTCCCTTACTAACTTCCCCAAGTCAAACTCAAACTCCTTCAGAACCCTCTCCTCCTCTCCCCCTAGTGGTTCCATCATCACCCCTCCTTAACAGCTCTCCTCCCCAGTCCTTAGTACCTTCTCCCCCTTCTCTCCCAACAGCCCCTTTGCCACCTTCTTGTAATAGTCAAGGTTCTTTAGCCCCAGTTATAACCCCTTCAGTTTCCCAAAACACAACCTCTTCCCTAGCCCCCCTTTCTCCCACAGTACCATCCTCTGTTTCTCCCCCTACAGATTTTACTACCTCCCCCTCACCTAGAGTAATTCCCCTGCCACCCCCTACTTGGGAGTTAACCAAAACCCCTGCAGACTCCTGTGAGTCATCCCGTTCTCCTGGAATTCCCCAGGAATTCCTAACTCAGACAGTGTTATCAGTTAATAATGTAAGTGAAGGACCCTATTGTAACACAAGGTCAAAAGCCTTAAAGCCAGAAAGACTTTTTCCCCTCAGGGAAGTGCCTATGGGAGGAGTAATTGGAGGAGTGGGATTTGTAAATGCCCCATTAACAGCCTCTGAAGTAAGAGGATTTAAGAAGGAGCTAGGAAATTTAGTTGAAGATCCCATAGGTATTGCCACACAGGTAGACCAATTCCTTGGGCCCAATGTTTATACATGGGGAGAGTTAAATTCTATATTAAACATCTTGTTCTCCCCTGAAGAAATACGAATGATTAGAACAGCAAGTATCAGAATCTGGGAAAGGGAAAATAGGTTGGGGCCACCTGGAGATCATAAATTACCGATAACTGACCCAGGGTGGGACCCAAATCGAGAAGAGGAAAGACAAAATATGAGAGACTATAGGTCCTTAATAGTAAGAGGTATAAGAGAATCTGTCCCCAGAGGGAATATTACTAAATTAGCTTTTGATGGGTCCCAAGAAAAAGATGAGACTCCTGCCACTTGGCTAAATCGATTAAAAAGAAATTTTCAATTCTATTCAAGCATAGACCCTGATAGTCCTGAGGGACAAGTAATTCTAAAAGTGCAGTTTGTAACAAAGTCATGGCCAGATATACGGAGAAAATTAGAAAAAATTGAAGATTGGCAGGAGAAAAGTATTAATGAATTATTAAAAGAAGCCTTAAGAGTTTACCTGAGGAGAGAAGAAGAAAAAGCTAAAGCCAAGGCTCGCATTATGGTAGCTGTAGCAAGGGAAAGTACTGGAGTAGCAGAAAACCAGAAAAACTCCTCCTTGAAATCTAGTGAGGGAGGACCAAGACCTTCATTTAAAGAACCAAAGTCACCCATAGTATCACCGTGGGTGAATTTAAAAAGAAGTAACCCAGGAGAGAATAGAACTTGTTATTACTGTGGTGAAATAGGGCATTTAAAAAGGGATTGTAAGAAATTATCACTTGATGAGGCTATTGCAAGGGAGCAAGATGCCCTGGAGAGGGTGCTGAAAGGGGAGGATTAGGGGTGTCAGAGGCTCTATAAAATAGGGGACCCAATAGAACAACAAGATGAGTCTCTAGTAAACTTTGATGTGGGGGCCCAAAGTGAAGAATATGAATTCTTAGTAGACACAGGAGCTGATAGGTCGAGTTTAAGGAAATTACCAACAGGGGCAACAATCGGGACAAAACCTTGTGAAGTGTTAGGGGCTGAAGGGAGGCCCTTTCGAGCATTAATAGTTGAAGGAGTAGAGATTAAAGGGAACTCAAAGCACTGTGTAGCTGATTTTCTTTATTTACCACATACAGAAACCAATTTACTAGGCAGAGACTTACAAGTGCAGCTCGGGGTAGGAGTTATCCCAAAAGATGGAAAAATGGTTGTGCATATCATGAAACTGACCCAAGGGGATATACAAGAGACAAATCCAGAAGTGTGGGCTACAGAGGGAAAATATGGGTGTTTAGATATCCCTCCCATTAAGATAGAAATGCAAAAAGATACCCCTGCCGTCAGAGTTAAGCAATACCCAATGTCACCAGAAGGAAAGAAAGGGCTAGCTTCAGTAATTGAGCATCTTTTAAAAGAAAATATCTTAGAACCATGTATGTCCCCTCATAACACCCTATATTAGCCATAAAGAAAGATGAGGGAAAGTTTAGATTAGTCCAGGATTTGAGAGAAATAAATAAAAGAACTATTGCTCGACACCCAGTAGTACCTAACCCCTATACCTTGCTGAGTAAAATTCCAAGAGAGCATACCTGGTTCACAGGGATAGACTTAAAGGATGCTTTTTGGGCATGTCCCCTAGCAGAAGAGTGTAGGGATTGGTTCGCCTTTGAATGGGAACATCCAGACAGGGGAAGAAAACAACAGCTAAGGTGGACCCGGTTACCACAGGGGTATACGGAATCGCCAAATATCTTTGGACAGGCCCTAGAAACATTATTAGAACAGTTTATTCCCAAAGAAGGAGTTCAAATTTTGCAATACGTGGATGATTTATTAATATCAGGGGAGACAGAGAAAGAAGTTAAAGATGTAAGTATACAACTTCTAAACTTTCTTGGAGAAAAGGGGTTAAAAGTATCTCAGAGTAAACTACAGTTTGTAGAAACTGAAGTCACTTATTTAGGACACATAATCGGAAAGGGGAGTAAAAGGTTAAGCCCTGCAAGAATTTCAGGAATAGTGTCTATATCACCTCCAAAAACTAAGAGAGACATAAGGAAACTTCTAGGCCTGTTTGGATACTGCAAGCACTGGATAGATAAGTACACTCAAGGGGTCAAATTTCTTTATGATAAATTAATAGACCAGGAACCAATGAATTGGACAGAAAGTGACGAGAGGCAGCTGCAGGATCTAAAAGAGAAATTATCCTCAGCACCAGTTTTAAGCTTACCAGATCTTAAAAAGGAGTTTGATTTATTTGTAAACACTGAGGAAGGGATAGCATACGGAGTTTTAACCCAAGAATGGGGAGGATACCGAAAACCTGTAGCATTTTTATCAAAACTGTTAGATCCGGTTGCTAGGGGATGGCCGGCTTGTCTCCAAGCAGTTGCAGCTGCAGCTATTTTAATAGAAGAAGCTCAAAAGTTAACATTACAGGGAAAGATAAAGATACATACTCCACATGATTTGAAAACAATCTTAAGTCAAAGAGCTCAAAAGTGGCTCACAGAATCTAGAATCCTAAAATATGAAATTATACTGATAAATTCAGATAACCTAGAACTAACAACATCAAAAAGCTTAAATCCAGCTCAATTTCTCTCTGGTGAGCCCACTGAAGAAATAGAACACCATTGCCTAGAACTCATTGATATGCAGACAAAAGTAAGGGAAGATTTAGAGGATACACCCCTTCCATATGGGAGAGTGTTGTTCACAGATGGGTCATCCCGAGTGGTGGAAGGGAAAAGAATATCAGGATACTCTGTGATTGAGGGAGAGAAAATGGAAATCTTAGAAAAGGGAAAGTTACCAAGTAATTGGTCAGCACAGTGCTGTGAAATATATGCACTAAAGAGAGGGCTAGACTTACTTGAAGATGACCGAGGGACCATTTACACAGACTCTAGATATGCCTTTGGTATCGTGCACACATTTGGGAAAATTTGGGAAGGACGGGGATATTTAAATTCAAAAGGGAAAAACTTAATACACACAGAATTAATAAAGTCAGTGTTAAAATCTTTACAAAAACCAGTAGAAATTGCAGTAGTTCACATAAAAGGACATCAAAAGGGAGATATGCTCGAGATAAGGGGAAACCCGTTAGCTGATAAAACAGCCAGAGAAGCAGCTTTAGAACCAGGAGAACCAGTAAAAATCCTCAAATTAGAAAAAATACCAAGAAAAGAAGAAGAAAGGATATAGCAGGTATTCAGTGAAAAAGAGCAGAAAGCAATAAAAGAATTAGGATTACACCAGGGGGAACACGGAGTGTGGTTAACAGCTGACGGACGGAAATTCTTAAATAAAGCCCTAGCCAGAAAAATACTTACAGAAATACATAATTTAACCCACTGGGGAACCCAGGGATTATGTGACCATTTCCTAAGGGAAAACCTATGTATTGGAGTACACGAATTAGCAAAAGCAGTTACTCAGGGATGTATAATATGTCAGAAAATCAATCAAAAAGTTATGAGAAAAACTGAGCCTGGAGGGAGGGAGTTAGCCTTAAGGCCCTTCCAGAACGTGCAAATTGATTTTACTGAGATGCCCCCTGTTCACGGGTACAAACACTTGTTAGTGATCATAGATCACCTTACCCATTGGGTAGAAGCATTCCCTACAAAAAGGGAAACAGCAGAAGTAGTAACAAAAACAATATTAGAAGATATCCTCCCTCGGTATGGGCTGATAAATAATAATGATTCAGACAGAGGGCCACATTTCACAGCACAAATTCTACAACAGGTAACACAAGCCTTAGGGATAAAATGGAGGTTACACACCCCATGGCATCCCCAAAGCTCAGGCAGAGTAGAAAGGATGAACAAAACCATTCAAAATGTACTGACTAAACTAATAACAGAAACTCAACTAAATTGGCTTAAATGCTTACCCCTAGCATTACTACGAATGAGAACACAGCCACGAGCAGATCTAGGAGTGTCACCATATGAAATGTTATTTGGGCTTCCCTTTTTGTTATCTCCTTATAATTCTAAAGACTACCTGGAAGGAGAGGAAATCACTAGAAAATATCTAAAAACCATTGGACAAACCTTAGAAAATCTCAGAAAGAAAGGCTATCTTCCTCAAACTACCCCTTTGGATGCAAATGTGCATAATATCAATCCTGGAGATTGGGTGTTGATCAAAACGTGGACTAATACCCCGCTGACCCCGAAGTTTGAAGGTCCCTACCAAGTACTGTTAACAACTCACACAGCAGTGCACACTAAAGAAAAAGGATGGACCCACATCACCAGAGTTAAAGGGCCAGTACCCCCTCTTGGACAGAGCCCGAGTTCAGCACCCTCACCGGATGAAACCGAGTGGACAGTAACATCACACCCGAAAGACTTGAAATTAACCTTTAAAAAGAAATAAGAGATAACAGAGACTGTGGAAACCTTTTGTTTCAGTTGCCTCTCCCATAATCAACGGACTCAAAAAAGGGGGGGGGGGGGGGGGGGGGGGGGGGGCACAATAAGGGTTAATTTCTGTAAACCTAAGTCAGTTTTTGTAATTAGCAATTTTAGATATGTTTAAGTAATAGATATATTAAAAAGGGGTGTAAGGTTTTTTTTTGTATTAATCTTACATATAGTTCAAGTCTTTTTTATAAGTAAGAATTTAAGTAAGTTTAAGGGGGTTTTTTAATGATAATTTTTAAATTGTAAGTTTTATGAATAGCAACTTAAATAAGTTTAAGTAATAGAAAAAAAGTGTAAGGGCTTTTTTATTAAGTTTAAATATTGTTTAGGTTTTTTAAATAGTGATTTAAATAAGTTTAAGATTTTTTTATATGTTAATTTTAAAAGTTGTTAAGTTCTATAAGTAGCAGTTTGAACAAATTTAAGTAATAGAAAAATTAAAAAAGTGTAAAGTTTTTTTTTGAAGAAAAAAAAAAAAAGAGTAAATCTCCTACAGAACATTCTCTAAGGGCAACTAAATTAATAGGGAAGGGAAGTGGAAGCATGTAAGTGGGTTCTTTAGGAGACCTCTCCACTCCAAGAGGCAAGGCCGGGTGGAGCAAGAGATCCAGGAAGGATGGCCCATACCGGCCTCTTGGGAGGGATCGTACTGGTGATGTTCATAAAGCACACCTATGAAACAAAAGCCTGTGCTAACTGCTACCATCCAGTGTACGATGGAGAGGATCTCAGATCCTTGTTCAGGGTCCATACTAACGTGAACCCAAACTGCTTTGACCACTCCCAGTTGAATACTTGCCAAGAGGATGGAAAAGTTTATCGGACCACAAAAAACACAGCTAGTTATGCACAGCGCCTGTTTGGGGAATGTCCTATAGGAGATACTTGGTTATGCTTTGACAAATTGATGCGAGCTAAAGCTCGATCAAAGAAATAGAGGGGGGAGTTGTTATAAATAAATTCTATTCAAATAATCTATGTTTTAGTTACTTGATTGTTAAGTAATTCCATTAAGATTGTAAATGCTAGTTCTGTATAAAGAATTTGCCTTATTCCTGTTTTAATACTGATTTATCACCTTATTTACTTGTTTGTTAATTAACAATTCACCTTATTACCTGTATCTCTGCTCCCATTCGCCAGATAGTGTCTGAATATGCAAATAAAAAGAACACTGGAATTCTGGGAACAACTCAAGAACAAGAGACTCTGAAAAGCAGGGAACCAAAGTAAAATCCAGGACTGTAGTCGCACTTTAGACTAGTGCAAGAAGTACGGGTGTCCACTGAAGCAGTTTTATTTAGTCGCCGTGACCTGAGAAGGAGTCCCCCATCGCTGGATGACCCCTGATCAGCAACGCGAAATGGACTCCCTGGCAAGGGGAAAAAGCCCGTGAGGGGGGGTGGGAGTCCCCAGCTTTGCTGCGAAGCGAAGCTGTGTGTACCTCCTCCTCCACGTTGCCAAGGGAGCAAGCAAGCTCTCCCCCAAGGCCAAGCTTGATAATAAAGAAACATACAAAACCAGCAAGTCTCTGACTCTCTCTTATTTTTTTCCAGAACACAGGCCACATTTGCAGCACTCAAACACAGCCCTGTTGCTGCTGCTGAAATAGAATCAACTGACAAGAGACCATCACAGAAATTGCCTCCTGCCACACAGCACTCATCATTCTCCCTCACCTCCTTCTCTCCCAGCATGAAACAAATTCCAGCTCATAGGAGGCTTCCCCCAGAGAGAGCTCAGACTCCTGTTTCAGACTGAGTATCCCTGCAGAGGAACAGGGCATCTTTCAGGCAGTTCCACAAGCTCAGGCTTCTCATTTCATGAGGCGTCGGGGATGAACATGGCCTTTTGCAGAAAGACAAAAGCAGAGGGAATGGATTAGAAATTATTAGAAAAAAATAACCATTCTTACAGACCAAGTTCACCCAGTCATTCCCTCCATTTTTCATTTTCGGATTCTTTCAGTCACCTCCTTGGAGAGGTTCACCTTGTTCTGGTGCTTCTCATGAACTGATTGTATTCTTGATTTATATCAATGCAAGAGATGTAGAATCATCTAAACTGAACACAGAAACAAACTCTCTCTGTCAGCCCATTTTCATTCTCTAGATCACTTTCCAGGCGCCCATGGAAATGTTGGAATGATTTTCACACAACTCCACTCCAGGCTGCAGCCTCTGGAGATTCTTTCTCTGCATTCAGCCAGGCTTGTATTCCCTAACAATTCCTGGTACCCCATCATGTTTTCTTCGGGTAGAACAGTAACAATGAAAACCTTACCAATGGCACAAGTCCCCAGCCCACAAGGAAAAGAAAGAACAAGTTGTAAAGTTCTCCATACATTTATCTTGCTTTGCTGCAAGAGTCGTGCTGCACACACGGTGTGGCAAGCCAAGAGAAGCTGCAGTTGGTGGCACATCTTGTGACAGAAGCTGCATCTCATTCTCCAGGAAAGGTTCTTGAAAAGAGCAGACAGGACTGTGGAGAAGATTCCTGGAAAACTGAAACAGCTTTCCAGAAGTGAATTGAAAATGAAAAGAAATAAACCAAAATGTTTCCCTCTGCTTATTTCTATGCTACCCTTTTCCATCTTGCACTACTTCTACTTCCCATGAATTCCAGATGGATCTTATCTCTAATATCCATGACTTGGCAAGTTTTGGACACTGTAAAATACCATGAGTTACACACAGTTTGCCTTCCTCTGTTTTTGTTGGAAAGCAATGCTGGAGCCGTAAGTGCAGTGCTTGGGTCAGGCAGGAATCCTACTGGATACACCGGGGTACACCGGGCCCGGTACTGGTGTGCACTGGGAGCAGGATCAGAGCACACTGGGACACAGCAGGACCAGAACTGGGGAACAGGGATCAATGTGGGACCAACTGGGATATACTGGGATTGGACTGAGAGTGACTGGGATCATACTGGTGGAAACTGGAACCTTACTGGGACAAGTTGATGTGTCTGGGAATGACTATGAGTATGCTGAGGGCAACTGGGATATACTGGGAATGTCTGTGACTATATTGGGGTGACTGGGAACACACTGAGAGGGACTGGAAGTGACTGGGTCTGTACTGGAGGCAACTGGGTTTGACTGGGACCATGCTGGTGGAGACTAGGATCATGGTGACTCATACTGGGATCATACTTGAAATGACTGGGTCTATGTTAGGGCCACTGAGAGCAACTGGGACCAGACTGGGAGGAACTGGGAGCTACTGAGACAATACTGGGGGCAGCTGGGACCATGATGGCTTCAGAATAACATCATACTGCAAGTGACTGGATCTGTGCAACTGGGATTACACTGGGAGGAAATGGGACCATGCTGGGGACAACTGGGATCATACTGGGAGCAACTGGCAGCACACTGAGGGTGACTGGGGTCATTCTGGGATCATACTGGGAGTGACTGGGAGCAGGCTGAGGGCAATGTTGAGGAAAAGGAAACTGGGATATACAAGGAGGGACTGGAATCATGCTGGAGTTGACTGGGAGTGGCTCTGAGTAGGAAATCATGTTGGAAGCTACTAGGAGCAAATGGGAGTCAGTGGAAATAAACTGGGATTTCCTGGCAGAGACCAGGAGTGACTGGGATCGCAGAGGAACCATAAAGGCAGTTACAGGAATAATACTGGGAGTATCTGGGAGTGATTGGAACCTTACTGGGTGACTGGGTGCAACTGGGACCATGCTGGGGACAAATGGCACCATATTAGGAGTGACTGGGTTCACACTGGAATCAAACTAGGAAGGACTGGAGCCATAGTGGGAGTGAATGGGATCATACTGGGGGTGACTGGGAGCCACAGGGCCCATGTTGGGAGTGACCTGGGCCACCCAGGGGGAACTGGGGGGACTGGCCCAGCTGGGGCTCAGGGTTGTTCTCCCCCAGGGCTGCCCCGGGTCCTGCTGCCACCCCCGGCCCCACAGAGCTGAGGGACAGGGCACAGCCGAGGGACAGGGGACAGTTGAGGGACACAGGACAGCCAGGGAACACGGCCTGGCCCAGGGACACTGAGCTCCAGCACTTTGGGCTGTTGTGCCCGGGCTGTTGCCCTTGAGCTCCCAGCACAGGCCAAGGGGGGAGAATCCCCTCCACAAAGTGTTGTTTGCTTGAAGCTTTGCTCTGGAACATTCCCAAGGAGCCACCTGCAGTGGCTGGAGCCATCTGGGTGCCCGGGGCCACCAAAGCCGCTCCGGCAGTGCCCTCCTGCCCCGGGCAGGGCAGGAACACCCGAGGAAAGGCTCGTGCTGGGCTCAGGGCAGGGACAGGGCACTCCCCTGGCGCTGCCACGGGCACAACAGAGCCGGCCTGGGGAAAGGATTGGTGTTTGTGTCCCATGCAATCCCAGCAGGGATTGCTTCTCATTTCACTGCTGTCATTGGATTGGTCATCGATTCAAATCATTTCCCCATGGAATTCCCATGGCAGTTGGTAGTGGGGAGAGCCATCCATGGAATTCTCACCTGACTGGGGTAAGAGTGAGATCCAGCCATGGAAATCCCATGGGAATTCCGGCCTTCCCAAGTCCCCCCATTTCTGAATCCCACATTCCCATAGAAATTCCCCTCCCACACCCATCTTTGTGCTCCACAGCATCCCAGCCATATCTGATGTATTTTGGGAGCTCTTTCACACAGGTGTGTCCCAGGTAATACTTCATCTGCTCCACCATGATCCCTTTGGATTCCCAGCACTTCTGGGTGATCCAGTTGAACCATCAGACGCTGCAAAGCTCCTGGATCGCAGCTGGAAGGAGATGAAATCCCACCTGTCATAGCCACAGGGATCCATGGGATCCATGGATTCTCCGTTGGACAGGAGGTCACAGCTGGAAACCACCTGCACCATGTGGAGACCTGGAAATGAGGAGAGAAGGAACCCAGGAGTCGTGTCCCAGGCCCACAGAGCCTCTGGGAGTTCCCTGGATTCCCATTCCAGCCCCACAGATCCCCACCATCCCTAGAGATCCCAGCCCAGCCCCTTAGAGTCCTCCATTCCCAGAGATCCCAGCCCCTAGCTCCCTCCACTCCCCCCTCTTCTGCGTGTACCGGCCCCATCTCCAGGTCACTGCCAGCCACGTACTGGTTCCTCTCCTTGAGTCGGGTGTGGCTATCTATCCTGGTTTAGGGCAAATTTGGGAGAAAACCCCTGAATGGGATCCCTCTGGGAAGCAAACCCAAATGGCCCCTCCCCCCAACCACTCTGGTAAAGAACTTCCTTGGAGAAAATTGGAAAAAAACTATTTTACTTAACAAACAAAGTGCATACAAGTACAAAGAATGAATAATATAAAACAATAAAACCTCTCGTTCTGGAGTGAGATGGCAAATTGAGAAAGTTCTTGCCGTGGGTGGAGCTCAGCTCTCTCTCAGTCTCTCATCAGTCCCGGTCCGTCCTGCTGAAAAATGCCAAGGTCCAGGCCCTGGTGGGCTGCAGGTGCAAGCCCCCAGTGCTCCCTGGGTTTTTCCAGTCCATAGCAGGTTTAAACAGTCCCAGGAGAAAAAAAAAAAAAAAAGAAAAAATACAGTCCAGGGAACTTCTCTGCCCTAGCTAGCTGAAACTAAGTAAAAGCAAAAAGATCTCTCCTGCAGTCTCTCCAAGCCTCCACTGAACACCCTGTCCAGAGAAGAATGTGGAGGAGTCAGGCAATTCTCTCAAAACAAATTCCGCGCTTCTCCTTGCTCTTAGAACCAGTCTTAAAAGCACAGAACTCAATATACAGCATAAACAGAACAGAGGACTTGGGATACAAGCATCATAAAGTCATCCTAGGACACTATCTCAATATCCTGGGTCTGCCTATCCCAATATTCCAGCTCTGGCTATCCCAATATCCCAGCTCGGCCTGTCCCAATGTCCCAGCTCTGCCTATCCCAGTATCCCAGCTCTGCCTGTCCCAATATCCCAGCTCTGCCTATCCCAATGTCCCAGCTCTGGCTGTCCCAATATCCCAGCTCTGCCTGTCCCAATATTCCAGCTCTGCCTGTCCCAATGTCCCAGCTCTGCCTGTCCCAATATTCCAGCTCTGGTGTCCCAATGTCCCAGCTCTGCCTGTCCCAATGTCCCAGCTCTGCCTATCCCAGTATCCCAGCTCTGCCTATCCCAGTATCCCAGCTCTGCCTATCCCAATATCCCAGCTCTGCCTATTCCAATATCCCAGCTCTGCCTGTCCCAATATTCCAGCT
Source organism: Progne subis subis (assembly GCA_022316685.1). Classification (NCBI taxonomy): domain Eukaryota; kingdom Metazoa; phylum Chordata; class Aves; order Passeriformes; family Hirundinidae; genus Progne; species Progne subis. The sequence goes on along the minus strand of JAKJHU010001848.1, from coordinate 30,272 downwards.
CTGCCTGTCCCAATGTCCCAGCTCTGGCTGTCCCAATATCCCAGCTCTGCCTGTCCCAATATTCCAGCTCTGCCTGTCCCAATGTCCCAGCTCTGCCTGTCCCAATATTCCAGCTCTGGTGTCCCAATGTCCCAGCTCTGCCTGTCCCAATGTCCCAGCTCTGCCTATCCCAATGTCCCAGCTCTGCCTATCCCAATATCCCAGCTCTGCCTATTCCAATATCCCAGCTCTGCCTGTCCCAATATTCCAGCTCTGCCTGTCCCAATGTCCCAGCTCTGCCTATCCCAATGTCCCAGCTCTGCCTATCCCAATATCCCAGCTCTGCCTATTCCAATATCCCAGCTCTGCCTGTCCCAATATTCCAGCTCTGCCTGTCCCAATGTCCCAGCTCTGCCTATCCCAATGTCCCAGCTCTGCCTATTCCAATATCCCAGCTCTGGCTGTCCCAATATTCCAGCTCTGCCTGTCCCAATATTCCAGCTCTGGTGTCCCAATGTCCCAGCTCTGCCTGTCCCAATGTCCCAGCTCTGCCTATCCCAGTATCCCAGCTCTGCCTATCCCAGTATCCCAGCTCTGCCTGTCCCAATATCCCAGCTCTGCCTGTCCCAATGTCCCAGCTCTGCCTGTCCCAATATTCCAGCTCTGCCTGTCCCAATGTCCCAGCTCTGCCTATCCCAATGTCCCAGCTCTGCCTATCCCAGTATCCCAGCTCTGCCTATCCCAGTATCCCAGCTCTGCCTGTCCCAATATCCCAGCTCTGCCTGTCCCAATGTCCCAGCTCTGGCTGTCCCAATATCCCAGCTCTGCCTGTCCCAATATCCCAGCTCTGCCTGTCCCAATGTCCCAGCTCTGCCTGTCCCAATATTCCAGCTCTGGTGTCCAAATGTCCCAGCTCTGCCTGTCCCAATGTCCCAGCTCTGCCTATCCCAGTATCCCAGCTCTGCCTATCCCAATATCCCAGCTCTGCCTATTCCAATATCCCAGCTCTGCCTGTCCCAATATTCCAGCTCTGCCTGTCCCAATATTCCAGCTCTGCCTGTCCCAATGTCCCAGCTCTGGCTGTCCCAATATCCCAGCTCTGCCTGTCTCAATATTCCAGCTCTGCCTGTCCCAATGTCCCAGCTCTGCCTGTCCCAATATTCCAGCTCTGGTGTCCCAATGTCCCAGCTCTGCCTGTCTCAATGTCCCAGCTCTGCCTATCCCAATGTCCCAGCTCTGCCTATTCCAATATCCCAGCTCTGGCTGTCCCAATATTCCAGCTCTGCCTGTCCCAATATTCCAGCTCTGGTGTCCCAATGTCCCAGCTCTGCCTGTCCCAATGTCCCAGCTCTGCCTATCCCAGTATCCCAGCTCTGCCTGTCCCAATGTCCCAGCTCTGCCTATCCCAATATCCCAGCTCTGCCTGTCCCAATATCCTGGCTCAGCTCCCGCTGCCATCCGCAGTGTCTGTGGCTCCATCTGGCCCCGCTTGCTGTCCCAGCACTCACAGGGGTCCCGTCCACGTCCCCACAATCAAGGACTGGGGGACCCCCACACTGGGCTCCAACACTGCCACTTCCAGGGACTGCAGGGAGTGGAGAACTGCGGGGACACAGTGATTTGGGGGAGCTGGGGGACTGAAAGTGGGAGTTTGGGGATCCAGGGGGGTTACAGGTCAAGGAAAGGGAGGACTGGAAGAACTGGCTGAGCTGGGAAGGAGGTTCAGGGGCTCAGAGTCAAGGAAAGGGGGTGCAGGGACTGGGAGAGGGGGGATGGGGTGTCCAGGGAATCCTGCGCCCAGGAAAAGGGCTGCCAGTGATGCCTTGAGGAGGCTGACCTGGAACAGAGACTAGACAGAGCTAAAAGAATAAAGTAGTTATTCATTAAATGGCCTTAAAAGGATACACCTTGGGCAGAGCAAGAGTCTGGCCAGGGCTACACCCAAGATGAACCCAAAATGGTCACAAAATGGATGACCAGTCACGAGGTTTCACACTTTGATAAGTTTTTGGTCCATTTTCATATCAGGGTTAATTGTCCAATTTCAGCTTCAGGGTCTGAAGTCTCATCCTCCTTGTTTGCTCTCTTCAGTTCCCTGTTGTTTCCTTTTTGGGCCTGAAGCTTGTAAGGGTTGTCCTTGGTCTCAAGCTGGAGAAGGATTTGTTTTGTCTACCTGCCCTGTGAACTTACTGAATAGGAAGCTCAGAGTTCCACACCAAGGCAGCACAGAACCTGAAAAATATGAAAGCTAAAACTTAAGGCATCACCAGGGCTCCTCAGAGTGAGGAAAGGAGGGGCTGGGAAATGCAGAAGTGGGGGCCCAGGGGCCCCAGGATCAGGGAAAAGAGTGGGTCTGGGGGCTGGGAGAGGTGGGATGGCTGGGAATAGGTTGTGTTGGTGCCGGATAAGGGGGTGCAGGGGGATCTCAGTCCCGGGCAAAGGGGTAAAAAAGCATCTCGGCTCTCAGGAATGGGGGTGCAGGGACGTCTCAGGGTCAGGGAAATGGGGGGGCAGGGACTTGGAGAGGTAGAAGGGAGTTCCATGGGGTCCTTGACGCCAAGAAAGGGGATTCCAGGGTTTCCCAAGAAGGGGGGACCAGGGTGGGGAGACTTGGAATGTTTGGGAAGGGGGAGTTCGGGGGGGTCTCTGGTTTTGAAGAAAGGTGGGGCTGGGGGCTGGGAACGGCAGGAATGGGGTTCCAAGGCATTCCAGGGCATCGCAGGGTGATGCACACGGGAAGATTGGAGGCTGGGAGCCATTGGATGGCCGAGAATAGGGGAGCGGGGGGGTTCTGATGTCTGGAAATAGGGATTTGGGGGGGGGGGGGGGGGGCGCGTATCTGTGCAGGAAAAAGGGAACAGGGGGGTCCCGGTGCCGGGAATGGCGGTTCAGGGTCCCGGTGCCGGGGGGACCCACTCCCCCCTCGCCCCCCCAGGAGCGCCCCCAGCCCCAGCGCTGGAGCCATGGCGCTGCTCCCACGCACTCCCAGTATGATCCCAGTATGATCCCAGTACAGCCCAGTCGCTCCCACTGCTGGCTCAGTGTGATCCCTCTCTGCATTCCAGTCGCTCCCACTGCTGGCTCAGTGTGATCCCTCTCTGCATTCCAGTCGCTCCCACTGCTGGCATCCCCCTCACCCCTCTCTGCATTCCAACCTGTCCCGGCTCCATCCCCGCTGCTCCCGCGGGCTGCCAGGGGTTCAGGGAACGGGGGAGGAGGAGGAGGGAGGGAGGAAGAGGCGGAGCGGCAGCAGGAAGCAGCAGGAAGAAGAGGAGAGGAGGGAGCGGGCGGCTCCAACGCCCCCTGAAGCCGCAGAAGCCCCGGGACCATCGTCCCCCATCCCGCAGGTGCCCGGGGAGGGGGAGTTCGCCCCAAATATCCCGGGGCTCCCTGGGTTTGGGGGTTTTTTCTTGGGGGGATGTTTGGAGCTTGCAGGGCTCCAAAGCCGAGGCGCAGATGCCCCTCGGGGGGCATCGGGGCTCCCCGGGAGGTGTTTTTGGGGGGTCCTGGTGCTGGAAGTGGCTGCTCCCAGGATGAGCCCAGTTGTCCCCTCCTTGTGCATAACAAGGATTGTGAGGTGGACGAATATCATTAAGAGCAAATTTTCAGAAACTGTTTCCCTTAGGCTTCACCTGAGAAGAGTGATTTTCAGAATGTTGGGGATAAATGAAAATAAAAATCATTAAATGTGTCAGAATTAAAAATGCTATAGCATTTTTAATTAGTAGGTTTTAATTAGAGATAAGTAGAATTTAAGTTTCATATTTTTCTCTTCTTTGGTATCTTTGAGTAAAAGCGAAGACAATAAATCCTTAATCCTGTTAACTCATCCGAATTATGAAATGGAGTACAGAGGAGGAGAGGTTTGTGTTCTCTGAGCTATTTCTAGGAAAAGAAGGGGACGATTTTAAGGAATCAGGTTAACACATAGTAGAAGTAAATGCTGTATAGCAATACTTGTGTCACCAAAGTGTTTTGATTTGGTTTTTTTTTTTTTTTTTTTTCTTTGATTGGCTGTGATGTTTGGCTTTCTGTTGTTGTGGTTGTTTGGTTTGTTGGGGTTTTTTTGTTTGTTTTGGTTTTCTTGGGGGTGGGGGGGTTGTTTTTTGGGGTGTCTTTGTTTTTTTGGTTTGGTTTGGGGTTTTTTTGGAGGGGTTTTTTTGGTTGTTTTGTTGTTGTTGTTGTTGTTTGTTTTGTTTGGGTTTTTTTTTTTTTTTTTTTTTTTTTTTTTTTTTTTTTTTTTTTTTGTTTGGGAAGGGGGTTTGTTAGTAACCACTCCCAAACCCCGCACCCCTGTGTGGTTCCAGTTGCCTGGGCACTCCCAGTATGAGCCCAGTCACTCCCAGTCATTCCCCATTATGATGCAATTTACCCCCAGCACAGTCCCAGTTTCTCCCAGTTGCATCCACTTTTATTCAGTGTTTTCCCAGTTCTCCTAGTTGTCCCTAGTATAGCCCCAGTCACTCCCAGTATGATGGCACTCTGTCCCAGCAGAGCCTCAATCACTCACAATTGCCCCCAGTTTCCCCCAGCGTGGTCCCTGTTCCCCCCAGCACATTCCCAGTGGCTCCCAGTGTGGTCCCAGTCAGCACCTGCATGGTCTCAGGCACTCCCAGTATATCCCAGTTGCCCTGAACACTCTCGTAGTCATTGCCAGGCACTTCCAGTTACTCCAGCGTGGTTCAGTTGTCCCCAGTTTTATCCCAGTCTCTGCCAGTACATGCCAGTTGTCACCAGCATGCACCCTGTCATTCTCGGTTGCTCCCAGTTTCTCCCAGTGTGAGCACAGTTGGTTCCCAGTATGGGCCTGGTAGCTCCCAGTAACCCCCAGTTAGGGTCCAGTCACTCCCACTATAATCCCGGTATGATTGTAGCCACTCCCAGTATGATTCCAGTCACTTACAGTATAATCCCAGTATGATCCCAGTCACTCCCAGTATGAGGCCAGTGGCCCACAGTGAGATCCCACTTGTTCTCTGTCAATGCCAGTATGAGCCCAGCAGCCTCCAGTATGATCCCCATGACTGCCTGTCTCTCCCAGTATATCCCAGTCACCCCCAGCATTCTGCTAGTCTCTCCCAGTATATCCCAGTTGCTTTCAGTGTGATTCCAGTTGCTCACAGTCACTCCCAGTCAATCCCACTATGATTCCAGTCACCCTCAGTGTGATCCCAGTCTCACCCAGCATGAACCACGCTGCTGTCACTGTGATCCCGCTGATTCCGCCAAGCCCGTTCCCTTGGCTGTGGTTTCGCTGGATAGTAGGTACGGACAGTGGGAATCTCGTTCATCCATTCATGCACGTCACTAATTAGATGACGAGGCATTTGGCTATTTTATAAACACATAAAATTATGTTTCTGTTCCGGGTTAAGTATAGGTGGCCCGTCCACCTGTCCAGATTGGAATTTGATGCCCAAAAAGGGCAACGACGCGTTATGATTGGATGAACCCCTCCCTCCCGAAACCAATTCCATCTGTCCAGCTGATACCACTCAGGGAAGGGGCCTTTATTCATTCAAAGGTACAATCTCCCGTGCTTTACTAGTAAATATATGAACAATGTCAACGGAAGAGAAGAGCGCTCTGGAAGCCAGGGCCCGGGCTATCTTCCCTAGCCTCATTTTAGAGAGACCCAGGGCCTGTAGCAACTCAGAGTTCTTCTCGAACCACTTTCCCCGCGCTCCCAAGGGAAAGCCCAAGAACTCGACCGTTGTAGCGTTAGTAAGTTCACGAATTTGAGGAAGGAGATGCTGGTATTTCTTTGCCTTCTCGGTAGCGGCCTCTTTTAAAGATGAGTTGCTATGCTCATATCGAACTGTCACATCCACTACAAGTGCCTTCCCTTCCTTTACAAAGATTAAATCCGGTTTATATAGTTCATTTTGTGCGTCTCTCAAGTGTGGTTCCTGGAACACTGTCCAGTTTTCTCTATTGGCCTCAGGGCTAAGAGTTTCACAGATGGAGTTATGTCTTTTTATTCTGGCTTCTTGCGTGATTGGGCAATTCCCGATGGCATGGGCGGTTGTCTCATAATCGGCGCCACAGTGCCTACAGGATCTTACATAGCACTCATGTCTACCCCTTGCCAGAAATTCACGTGTAGGGTAAACATTCGCTCTTAATTGTAGCGCAGTTATAAGTTTCCTGTGAGGGATGCTGCGGTAATGCACCAACCAACCATGACTGATGCTATCGTTCTCAAAGTTCCCAATTCCATGGCCCTGAGCAACCAGCTGTTTCCATTTGTTGAATTCCACCTTCCTCCAATCACACAGTTTAGGAAGGTGGATCCGAGGACGGGGAGCCTCCCATTCCGACAAGGCTTCCTCTCCTGTAACAAACTCTATCTCAGGGATGGGCTCCCAAATCAGCGGGATGGACTCCTTAACTTCTCCTGCTCGTACCCACAGTTTTTTGTGTATCCTCTCGAGATGTTCACCCTTCAAAAATGAAACCAGAGTACCATCCGAAGATTGAGCCAGTTTATGCAATCTTCGCGCTTGAATGCTTGGTAAGAGCGCAGCCAATTTGATGAGTCCGAGCCCTCCATCTTTAAACTTCGAGTACAAGATGGCATCACAGGTACTTGATGGAAGGTGAAGCCACTCCTTGACCATTCTCCTTATTAATAGGTCAAGGGATTCGAGGAGCCCAGATGTTACTTCGGTATGGTGGGCCAGATATATCAGCCTTGGGATGGTATAGGTCCTGAGTATATCGACCTTCTGGAAGGGTTTGAGTGGTGCGTCACTAATCCGATGGAGCCAATCTTCAAGTTTCCTGGATAAGTCTGAATCGGCAAAGCCCACCCAGGGGTCGATGTGGATGCCAAGATATTTTTCTGAGCTTCCTGGGTCGATCATGTTAAGGGGAGTCCCTTTAATCAGCCAGGCAGGACAATCATTGATGGTATACGAGTCCTTAGTCGGTTTGATGTAAAAACCGTGGCATTTCTCCCCTTGAGTCTGGAGACCGGTAAGTTCACAAAAGGTCTCCAAGATCTGGATGTTATATTGCATGCCGTCCCAAGAGTCGCTCAGTAGCACCAGATCGTCCGCAAAAGCCATGGCCGTAACTTGAAACCCTCCATGATGGAACCCTTTACCTTCTGTCTCAAGTTTACATAGAAGAGGGTCGAGTGCCAAATTGAGTAACAGAGGTGACATGGGGTCACCCTGCTTGACACCAGAACGGATGTTAATTGGGTCTGTTTTCGCTTTTTTGGTGACGATGTACGTTTTGATGTTTCTGTACATCTCACCTACCAGATGAATAATGTGGGCATCAACCCCTCTCTCGACTAGACCCGCAATAATATGCTGATGACTTACAGTGTCAAAGGCCTTGGCAATGTCCACGAATACGTGCCCCAGATCTCGATGCTCCTGTTTTGCACATTTAACAAGAAGCTGGAACAGCTTCAAGTTCTCAGAACATCCGGATGCACAAATAAAACCCCATTGCCTGGGGTTGATGGGACATGCACGTGACAGCCTCGCCGTAGCGATCCTGGAGAACAACCTAAACACCACAGATCCAATGGTGATAGGTCTCCAGTTATTGATATCACCAAGTCTCTCTGCACATGTAGACTTGGGTATCAAAACTGTCCTACAGTCCCGAAGTGCATCCGGAATAGTTCCGGTTAAAAGCCATAGGTTGAAGATTTCACTCAACCAGGAGAACTTAGGGTCAAGTGTAATAATGTGACCCAGAGTAATCCCATCAGGCCCAGGAGCGGAGGATTTACGCATTTCATTCAAGTTCTTACCAATCTCTTTCTCTGTAATCAGGTCCTGAAACATGGTGTTATCTGCATCCCTATACACAGGGAAAGTTTCAAGACCCATAAAACCACCAGATGATTCCCATCTTGCCTGAAACGCATTGTGGACAATGCCAGTTGGTATCTGGCATTGCAGGGTTTCCGTGTTATCCAAGATAACATGTGCCAACCGTCCTCTATGAAACTGAAACATTCGCTGATAACAAAGATATTGCCCCCGCTTCTTAGCTCTTTTCTGCATCCATTTGGTATTAACCTTGGATGCATCACGACCACGTGACCTTTGAGACTTGGGACCACTGGGCTTTAGGCCGAGCTTATTCAGACTATCCCGAAACTTCTCATAAACCTCATTTACCACCACCTGCGGATCATGCCCATCTAATATTTTCTTGAAGGCTTCCTGGCAACTGGTGACTCTGCCTGCCGATAGCCTCAGTTTGATGGAATCCACATAATGGAGCTTTAAGCGTCCCTCTACGGGGCCTTTAGCAGACTGGGGGGGCTCCTCCCTCCCCCTTTCGACGCTCTCTATAAGTTGGACCTTTTTAGAGGGACCTTTCACCAGAAGGCGTCGTTTGTCACTAATCTGCTTGGCTGTCTTTGATGGTATATGCTCCATAATTAACTGATTGATGTTCCTGCTACCAGCATACTTCACCACCAATTGACTCAGGAGAGCCTCCTCCTCTTCTGTCCATACCCTCTTGTGGGCCCCTCTCAAAGATGACCCTTTGGGATGGGAGGCTACAATCCGCTCCTCGTTACGTACAAGAGGATGTTTCAGCCTCTTGTGTTGGGCCAGACCAATCTTGGTTGCAAAACCACGTGAACACACCTCACAGACCCAATCACCTGTTGGAACCACACACACTTCGCTTTTGCACCGAGGGAAGCGACAGGCAATACTGTGGTACTTAAGATTTTGCTTCCCACACTTAGAGCATCTAAACCAGATCTTTCGCTGCCCATGGGCCTGTTTAAGATGGTCAATCAGCCCCAGCATCTGTGTAAACCGGGTCATACAGAGTGGACATGATGGATTTTTGTCCGGGATGGACACAGTAGGTGTTCCAATAAGTGTCGCAACACCGCTGATCACCGGTGGAGCCTCAGGTGTTTTAGACTCTTCAGACTCTCTTGTTTCGCACTCAGAACGTACATCCCGAACCTGCGCCAAAGGCAAGATCTCATATGGTTCAGGTAGTTTGGCCAAACACTCCCTGGCGTTACCCAGATGGAAACCACCAAAAGAAATCAGGTTGGAGTTTACAAACTCCAAAGACACCAGATCGAATTTAACCTCACCTGACGCCACCGGAGGAGGTGGAATATCAGCCCCTTTGACCCTCAGATCTAATGGGTCAGTCTGAGTGCCCGTTGACGCGTATCGTACAGTCAGTGATTGTACCATAGTTTGACAGAAGATGGCGTTTAGTCAAAGTCACAATCCAGTGAGGGTTGTCAAAGTCTGCAGTCGGAACCCTTGACCAAATTGCAGACTGTGTCCAACTTAGCCCGGGGACAAGGCTTCGGGCGACAGCAAAAAGCCACGCCAAGAAACTTTTGTTTCTGCGAGTCGTGAAACTACCGCTGGATGGCGAGGCCAGACGATAGAGAGGGGGCAACCAGTGCACCCTCGCTCACGCTGGGGCAGAAGTCAACTTTGTTACCCTTTACGGGCATCCGGCGGGACCATGTGGAGGTGTGACTTCTGCAGCTAAGCCCAGTTAGTAACTAGCTCTCTCAAGCTATTTTTCGAACACATATAAATTATATATGCTCCTTTTCCGGGGTAAGTAAAGGTGGCCCGTCCACCTTGGACAAATCCAGTAAATTGGTCCAAATCGGGTGGTAATTGACGCGTTATGAAATAATAAATTCTGTCCCTAATTAGTATCAGCTACCTAACTGGCTTGTGGCTGCCCTACGCCCCAGCTACCGTCTACTTTATTATTAAATATATAAAAAATAAGAACAATTAAAACATACAAGAATAACTAGAAAAATATTACCAAAAAACACCCCTACAATGCAGTAAAGAAAATGCAAAAATATAAAAATTATAACAACGCAAACAAACATACTATACTAGTCTGAATTCCGTAACTGTCTAGCCCTACTGGCAAACATATGTACAATGTCCACAGATGATAAGAGTGCAACTGTGGTTAAAGTCCTTGCAATTGACTCTTGTCTTGATTTGGAGAGGCCAAGGGCCCCTAAAAGTTCAAAGTTTCCGTGGTACCATTTCCCTCGCGCCCCGAGGGGAAAGCCCATAAGGACAACGTCCTTTGCATTGGTGAGGTTTCGTACCTCAGTTTCCAAATGTTTGTACTTGTCTACCTTCTCTGCAGCAGCTGCCTCTAGCGTTGTTTTTTCTGCTTCGTATTGTACTGTCACACCGACAACAAGTGCACGACCATCCTTCACAAATATTAGATCTGGTTTGTACAGTTCCTTGCTGGTGTCCCTTATGTGCGGTTCCTTCAACACTACCCAGTCTGCCTTCTTTGCCTCCTCAAGAAGCATTTCGCAGATGTTGTTGTGCCTCTTGATTCGAGCGTCCTGTGTCACTGGGCAGTTCCCGATGATGTGGGCGCAGGTTTCGTTTTCTGCATCGCAATGCCTACAGGATTTGATGTACGTATCCTGTCTACCCCGAGCGAGAAATTCTCTTGTGGGGTAAATGTTGGCCCTGAGTTGTAACGCAAGTGAGGAGTTGCCTGTGAGGTATGCGCCTATAAAATTGGAGCCAATGGTTACTAATTTTATCACCTTAAGAGATAAGAGAGTCATAGTTACTCCCGCCGTTTACCCACGCTTCATTGAATTTCTTCACTTTGACATTCAGAGCACTGGGCAGAAATCACATCGCGTCAACACCCGCCTCGGGCCTTCGCGATGCTTTGTTTTAATTAAACAGTCGGATTCCCCTGGTCCGCACCAGTTCTAAGCCGGCTGCTAGGCGCCGGCCGAGGCGGGGCGCCGGCCCGGGGACCCCCCCCGGGGACCCTCCCCCGCGCGAACCGCTCGGCCGACGCCGGTCGACGGCCGCGCCAGGCTGCCCACCGCGCGCCGCGGGAACCCCGCCTGGCGGGGAGCCGGGACGAGCCGGCGGCGGGCGGCGACGAAGACGGCGGCCGCCCTCGGGGCGCCGGCTGCAGCAAGGCAGACGGCAGGTGGAGGGGGGGGCGGGCGGCGCCCACCGCAGCTGGGGTGATCCACTGGAAGGGCCCGGCGCGCGTCTCGAGTCGCCGCCGAGCACGCACGCACCCCGGCGCCCAGGCGGGCCACGCGGATCGCACTCACCCGCACACGGCGCCTCGTCCGGCCCCGTCCCACATGCACCGAGATGACCGCCGCGGAGAGGTGAGAGGGTGGGAAGGAGGAGGGGGGAGCCGCCCTCCTCGTCCCCGGCGCTCGCGGCCTCGCGCGCGCGCGGCAGCACAGCACGGTACTCGCGCGGTACCCACCCGCAGACAGCCGCCCGTGCGGGGTGGAGTCCGGGGGCGAGGCCCGCGCCTCGCCTCCCACCTTCTCGAAGCCCTCTCTCTATCTGCTGGGTGTCCCCTCGGTGGCGTTGGTGACGCCGTCTCTCTTACTCTGCCCCGGCCGCCGGCGCCATGCCGCGGTGCGGCCCCAGGGAGTGAGGACGAGCTCCAGCCCTGCGGCTCGCTCCGGGAGCGGGGAGCTACGGAGCGCTCCCCGAGTCTGCATTTAGGGGGACGAAGGCCCTCGCGCGGTTGCCGACAACCGCGACGACGCCCGCCGGGCCACAGGGAAAGAGGGGAAGGGCGGCAGCCGCCGAGGAAAAGCAAACGCTTCCCTCGCCGACCCGCCGGCTGCAACCGCCTTCCCCTGCGGGCACCGGCCGACGGCCGCCACCGCCGCCGCCCACCGCGGGCAACGGGGCCTGCGAGGCAACCCCCAGCCACGCCGTTGTGGAGTGACCCCCCCCCAAGACGGCGATTGATCATCAAGCGACGCTCAGACAGGCGTAGCCCTGGGAGGAACCCGGGGCCGCAAGTGCGTTCAAAGTGTCGATGATCAATGTGTCGTGCAATTCACATTAATTCTCACAGCTAGCTGCGTTCTTCATCGACGCACGAGCCGAGTGATCCACCGCTAAGAGTTGTCTGGCTTTCGGCACCGACCCCGCACGCGCGGAGGGGCCGGGGACCGGCTCAGCGTGGAGCAGGCCCCCCTTTTTTTCTCTTTTCCCCTTGTGAGGATGGGAAGGGCTGGCGCGCGCGCACCTCGCTCGGACCGTACGAGCACAACCACCAACAGAGGAGGTGAGAAAGGTTGGAGAAAAAAAAAAAAAAAGGGACAAGAAGCCCATGGAATGCTCCCAAGGCTGGCAAAAAGGCAGGGGGGCTCGCACCCCTGACCGCCGCCCCCCACCAGGCGGGGAGAGACGCCGCCTCAAAAGACGCCCATCCTTCGGAGGTGGCCCAGGCGCCCGGGCTCGGCCCAGCCTCCGCGCGGAGGGGGCATCGCGACACGCGCCGGACCGCGGAGGGGCACGGACAAAGGGCGGGGGCGCGCCCACCGGCCCCCGCTCATGCTGGACTGCCCTCCACCGCTCCACGGGCGGGCGACACGGCCAGCCTTCTCCGCAGCGGCCTTACAACGCCCGAGACGACACGCGGCGACGACCGCCTCGCCGACGCGGCCTCGACCCGCGGGACCGCTCCTGCCGGAAGGGCCGAGCGTCGGGCGGCTGCACTCCGACGCCAGAGGTGGACGCCGCCGAATCCTGAGCCGGCATCACGAGCGCCTGAGGCCTTGCTGGCCAGCAAACCCCTGCGGCCGCACTCCCAGGACCGCTGCCGGGCACGGCGGCCGGCAGCGGCCGGCCCCGGAGCCGGGTAGACCTGGCATCGCGGGGCCGCCCCGGACCGCGGTACTGAGTCATTGAAAACCGATATAGTCACGGACAAAGACCCTGTAACTGATTAAAGTTAGAGAGTGGTATGTTTATTCACCGGCGGGTGGCCACGCCTTTCGGAGATGACTCCTGTGCCGCCCGCCAGTGAATAAACATACCACTCTCTAACTTTAATCAGTTAGAGGGTCTTTGTCCGTGACTATATCGGTTTTCAATGACTCAATTTGGCGAGCCAGCCAGGAGAAGGTTCTGCCCAGCTGTGAGACCAGCTCGGGTGGAGGACCCCCTCAGGGCGCCCCCGGGATATTCCTGGAAGAGTGGGCTCCGCTGCCCGACCTGTTCATCCAGCAGCAGACAAGAACTCCTGACTACTAGAACTCCGGACAAAAAGGTATGTTTATACTTGAAAAATAGGTACCTTTTTGGTAAAGGCGGTTGGTAAGACACTGAGAGACGTCTCCTGCACAACGCATGCCTAGGTTGCTCTGCAGAGCCTGGTTTGGCTTGGTTTGGTTTGGTAACCCGTGTTCCGTGGTGGGGAGCGGCAACCGGTTTTTGTTGTGCCTTGATAATCTGTGTCCCGTGGTGGGGGCAACAGCAGCAATAGGATAACCGGGTTTGTTGTCAGTTTTTGGTTTAAAGGTACCTTGGTCATCCATAATTCGAGCGGCTAGCCTGAGTTTTAAGATGCAAAGGGTCCTGTCGTGCGTCGCAGAAAATCCTGATTGCGGCTCCATGCGCACCAGGTGTGTGTGGGTGTGGGTGTGTGTAGTGTGCACAGATTTGTGTTTTGTGGGTTTGTGTGTCTAGGCTGTGGAAGAATTATTGGTGCACCATGTGTGTTGTGTTTTGTAAGAGTTTGTGTCGTAAGTGATTTGACCTGTAAGGCGTACGCATGGTCAGGAAAGGCTGTTGGTAAGTCGTGGGAGACGTCCCACGCACAACTTGTGCCTCTGTAGTGTGCTTGCAAGCTTGATTGGTATCTGGTCAGTTGTACTTGGTTGCCAGCAGAGAAAGCTGTTAAGTTGTTGTACCGGGCCATGGAGGGCTCGGATTGTTGTTGCTGGCAGAAGGGGATTTTGCCATTTGCTGTGCCATAGAGGGCTCAGTTTGCTAGAATCCGGGACTATTGTAAGGGCAAATCCTGATTTGTGGTTGTTACACTGTGTGAATGTGTCCTGACTGTGAGAAAGATTGTGAGAGAGTTTGTTGAGACGTGCTACCAGCACAAAGTGATTGAGGAGTTTGGACCTGTGGTTCCGTTTTCGGACGACTGAAACGGCCGGGGAAAAACGAAGCGAGTGGGGTGTATGAAACCCCCCCCCTGCTGTGACTGTGGTGTGTGTGTTTTGGTTACCGGGAGGGTGTTCACTGTAACTGTATTTTTGAGGCAACATCCATCTTGTGTTAAAAGTTTTAAGTGCAGCATAAGCTGAGTGAAAGAGTTGATAAGCCTCTGAGAGCTGAAGCGTGAATGTTTTTGAAGTAGATTGAGGACAGACAAAGAACAGAACCAGTTTGCCACAAAGTAATAGAAACCCTTGACAAGAGCTTAGTTGTGATTTTAGGTATGGAAACTGTGTTTGTAGATTGTTGGAATTCAAATAAGGGTAACTTCAGTGTGAAAACTCAATCTGGCCAGATGAATAAAAGCAATTCCTTTACCTAAGTGGTTTAGGCTTGACTCGTAGGAGTTTGTGAATTCAGCAAACTGGTGAATAGACAGAGAAAATAAGAGAATGTATCTAGAAGGTTTATATCAGATGTCTGTTGGGAGACTAGTGGCTCTGGAGTAGGAGCAATGGGCTGTGGAGAATTTAGAAAGTCAAGAAGAAGTGAATATCAGATGTCTGTTGGGAGACTAGTGGCTCTGGAGTAGGAGCAATGGGCTATGGAGAATTTAGAAAGTCAAAAAGGAATGAATGGAATATCTTGTATTTTTGGGAATTTTCCTGCAGCTTTTGGTGCATCTAGAGGTTGTCACTGTGCCTGGGTGCTTTTGCAGTGTAAAATTTGTGCAGGATGTTACTATTGTTCTTCTGCTAACTGGTAAAGAGAATGTGCCCAGTGTAAACAAATGCTCCTTGATCAAGTTGATTTAGAGCAACAATTTCTGTTTTAACTCCAGCTCCACCTTTAACTCCAACTCCATCTTTATCCCCTACTCCGACTACTCCACTTACTCCTAAATCTCTCCCACTGCCCAGCAGTGACAGCGAGGAAGAGGAGCCCTTTCCAAAGGTTCCTACAGCATCCTGGACTCAGAAACAAACCAAAGAAGAGGACATCACAACGGGGAGGCAGTGGTTGCTCACGTTAAGAAAAACTAAGATGGACCGGAGGATCTTACCCTAGGAGACCCTCTAGTTATAATGAAACTAGGGAACGGAGAAAAAGAAATGAAGTTTTTGATAAACACAGGGGCAACATATTCAGTGTTAAATAAAGCTTTAATACCAATAACAGATGATTATGTTATGGTGAAAGGGGTAACTGGCCAATCTGAAAAAGCCTATTTTTGTAGACCATTGAAATATAAACTTGGGAAACAATTGGGAATTCACAGGTTTTTATATATGCCCAATGCTTCATCAGCACTTTTGGGCAGGGATTTATTGGAACTATTAGAGGCAAAAAAAACCCCTAAAAAAAAAAATAGTATTTAAAAATGGAGAGATTACTTTGGAGGTTGAAGATCAACAACATGTGGAATTGTTAAGTTTGATGTAGATAACTAATGAGGCTAAAGTTAAAAGTGAAGGTGAGATTTACAGGAAAATAATAGATCAGGTATTTTCTGGGGTCTGAGCTTCTAACATACCAGGAGAGCAAAGAATGCACCCCCAGTGCAAGATAAGTTTTAAAAAGAGGAAAACAACTAGTTAGAGTTAAGCAATACCCCCTGAAGAAAAGTTAAGGGATTAGCCTAGTGATTGAAATTCTTTTTCTGTTAAAAAGCCTGATGGATTATAGCTGTTAATAGGATAACTGAGGATTTATACCCAGTGGTTCCCAACCCTTACACTTTGTTAACTTGTTTAACACCTGAACTAACATGGTTTATTGTTTTAGATTTAAAGGATGCTTTCTTTTGCCTTCCTCTCCATGAAGCCAGCCAGAAAATTTTTGCATTTGAATAAAAAAAAAGTCAGCTCACATGGACAGTGCTTCTGGAGGAGTTCAAAAAAATTGCCCACCTTGTTTGGAGAACAACTAGCAAAAGATCTGGAATCCTGGGAAGCTCCATCAGGAAGACAACTGTTACAGTATATGGAGGCATGTCTGGAGTGGATGGTAAGCCTCCTAAATCACAAGGAAGCAATATGCCAGACCCCAAAACTCCAGACAGTAAAAGAACTGAGCACTTTTCTAGGCATGACAGGTTGGTGCAGACTGTGGATTTTTAACTATGGGTTGTTTGTTAAACCTCTGTATGCCTTGATCACGGAAGGGAGCAGGGATCTCCAAAAGAAGCAACGCGAGCCTTCAACCAGCTAAAGAAGGCCCTCATGTCAGCTCCAGCCCTGGGACTTCCAGACGCGACTACACCATTCTTTTTGTTTTCACATGAGAAGCAGGGGATCGCCTTGGGAATACCAGCACAAAACCTGGGCCCGTATCGCAGGGCACTCGCCCAAGCAGCTGCATGCAGCAGCTAAGGGATGGCCAGGGTGCCTCAGAGCCATTGCAGCAGTGGCAGTGAACATCCAAGAGGCACGGAAGTTCACCCTAGGCCAGAAGATGACCGTGCCAGTATCCCACACAGTGTCTGCAGTCCTAAAAGTGAAAGGGGGACATTAACTTTCCCCACAGAGACTCCTGAAGTACCAAGCCATAATGGTAGAATTAGATGATGTTGAGATTGTGGTAACTAACATTGTGAATCCAGCTTCCTTCCTCAGCATGTGTATGGGAGAACCAGTGATCCATGAGTGCCTGGAGGCCATCGAAGCCGCCCACTCCAGTTGCCCAGATTTGAAGAATACTGAGACCTGGTCCACCGATGGAAGCAGCTGTGTCATCAGTGGAAGGCATGCTGGGTATGCGGTTACCACGAGATGAGAGGTAATAGAATCTGGACCATTACCAACCAACACCTCGGCACAGAAGGCTGAAATAACTGCCTGAACTTGGGCTTTAGAGCTGGCAAAAGGAAAGAAAGTTAATATCTACACAGACTTAAGGTATGCATTTGGGGTAGTTCATGCACATGGAGCTGTCTGGAAAGAAAGAGGACTGTCGAATTGACAAGGAAAAAGTATTAAACATGCACAAGTGATAATAAAACTGTTGGAGGCAGCCCAGCTACCTGAAAAGGCAGCCATCATGCATATCAAGGCACACCAAAAAGTGAGCTCTGAATTGGATGAAGAAAACAAGCTGGCGGACAGAAAGGCAAAAGAAGCAGCTAAAGGTGAGATAGGCAGTCTTAATTCCAGATGGGCAAATTTCCATTGAAGGTAAGCCAAAGCACAGTAAAAAGGACAAGAGGGGTGGGCTATTACAGATAAAAGGAAAGGAAGACTTATGTTCCCCCTCTTACATGCTATAGTCATTAGCGAAAGAGGAACATGAAAAAAAACCACATTGGGGAATAAACTAATTATTTGAAAGATAGAATCATAGCTAGAAATTTGTAAAATATAGTAATTTAGGTGACTTGCCAATGTAGCCTTTGCCTCCAAACTAATCCCAAAAATATTTTTAAACCAGAGCTTGGGCAAATTGGGAAAAGATATGTACCTGGGCAGCAATAGCAAATTGATTTTTCACAACTACCCAGGAAAGGAGGGCATGGATACCTATTGGTATTAACAGATACCTTTTCAGGGTGGCCAGAAGCTTTCCCTACCAGAACTGCCAAAGTGCAAGAGGTAACCAAAGCAGTGCTATAAGAAATAATACCATGCTTTGGAGTCCCAGCCACAATGTTTTTAGATAGGAGGCCATATTTTATTTCAAAATTGTGTAGCAAATTGGGCAGCAAATCATAAAACTGGGGCTCAAACCAGAGAACTAGATGGACCGGTACATGATGTATAGCCTGGGGATTATGTATACATTAAGTCTTTTGCAGAAAACACTTTGGAACCATGGTGGGAGGGACCATTCCAAGTGCTCCTCATCATCTTTAATACAATCAAGATCAAGGAACAAAGCACCTGGATCCATCACTCACAAGTGAAGAAAGCTCCTGAGAAACTCTGGGAAGTTATACTGGGTGACAATGAACTAAAATTAAAACTTTCTTGGGAAAATAAATGATAAGTATAATATAACAACTTTTTGAAAAATAGGAAAGCTTGTAATTGTAATGGGTAATCAAATACGTATAGCCTGGAAAGCTGTGGCATTTATGACCATCGCTATAGCCACAGCTAATGCAGCACCACTGCATTAGAATGTGACTGGTAAATATAAGTGCCAAGGGAAAGCTTATGATTTTATCTCCTGTAAGTCTCTGATTCAGATGCTAAAAAATTACAAATGCAACTGTGTAAGAAAACTTCATTTAACTTGTGCATTTGTAACTTTGTCAAAATTGAAGAATGTGATTTTTTTCCTATTAGGCACATGTTGTATCCCACCAACATATAAAGGCAAACTTGACTACTGTTCAAGAAATATTGCCTGTGCCTATAGACATGAACTTAATTTTAGTTGCACAATTATTGAAACACCATGGATTAAAGAAAAGAAGAAAAAAATTAGAAAGAAAGAGAACTTTGATTGCAATGCATCATGACACAGAGACTATACAGAGAGTATTTAAAAGTTAGTAGAAGGCCCATCCCATCATTGGTGGGATGTGCTTTTGGGGTAGTCACCAGCTGCAACTGGTTTGGTCAATACCTCGGTTTATTTGATTATTGTTTTTTTTAATTTAGTTGGTATAAATTTGATTTTGTTTGTTATAATATTTCTTTGGAATTGGAAAATGCTGAAGTGACTAGCAGCTTTAGCTTTAATATTAAGAGCATATAGTACAGTTTTAAAGGACCCCTACCACACAGTTTTGCTAGATGAAGAAGAATTTACATATTAGTAAAAGAATTTACTAACTTTGAAGAAGGAGTGGGGAAATGAGACATGACTTTAAAGAGTTAAGATTTTAGCTAAGGGTTAGAAGCAATTTATATTGATCAAGATGTAAGTTAGATTAGCAAATGGTAGGTTTATGATTATTAGATGCCCAAGCTAGAGCTAACTATTATATTATGAGCTTGTTTATAGAAAAAGTGGAGTAAGTGAACTGTCATAAGAACAGATTGAAACCAGTAAGAACAATGGCCAGCACCCGGACTTGGTATCAATCAATCACAAAGCAGGGGACCTTGGACAGTGCCAGAGGGTCACAAGGACCTGATGAAGACTCTCCTGACTTCATCCTTTGAGACCACTGACCCAGTTTGAGACCACCGACCCAATTCAAGAGAAGAACTGCGCATGCGTGAAGGACTGATAGCCTCATTTCAATAGAGAGCGGGGATGGGAGGTGCTGGGGTTATGCATATGTATTGTATGTAAGATCTTGGAGAATAAATAGAGAGCAAAGAGCCTTGTTCAGGGCAGCCACGCCTTTCGGAGATGACTCCCATGCCGCACACCGGTGAATAAACATACCACTTTCTAACTTTAATCAGTTAGAGGGTCTTTGTCCCTGACTATATCGGTTTTCAATGACTCAGAAATGGAGAGACTGCTGCCTGGAGCAGAAATCACATGGCCACTGCAGGCCTGGGCAGAGTTAACCCTGTCCTGGCAACATGGAGCTTCCAAGGCCTGACCCTTCCCTGAGAGAGAAAAGAAAGAGACAGAGGGGACGTAGGAAAGATGCCGCATGAAGTCAGTGGAGCAGGAGTGAAAGAACGGATAAAGATTATTAGAAGAGGGATTGAGGATGTGGACGTTTTTAACCAAACTTTTCTGATTAAACTATGGAGAAATGGACTGTTTCTTGTAACATCTTGTCCTAGGTTTACTTTATGATGCTTGTATCCCCAATCGTCTGTTCTGTTTGTGCTGTATATTGAGTCCTGTGCCTTTAAGACTGGTTCTAAGAGCAAGGAGAAGCGTGGAGTTTGTTTTGAGAAAACTGCCTGACTCCTCCACATTCTTCTCCGGACGGTGTGGTCGGCAGAGGCTTGGAGAGACTGCAGGACAGAGATCTTTTTGCTTTTAGTTAGGTTCAGCTAGCTAGGGCAGAGAAGTTCCCTGGACTGTTTTTTTTCTTTCTTTTCTCTTGGAACTGTTTAAACCTGCTCTGGACTGAAAACCCAGAGGAGCACTGGGGGCTGCACCTGCGGCCCACCGGGGCCTGGAGCTCGGCATTTTCCAGCAGCGCCGGAGGGACTGGGACTGAGGAGAGACTGAGGGAGAGCCGAGCTCCACCCACGGCAAGGACTTTCTCAATTTGCCATCTCACTCCAGAACGAGAGGTTTTATTGTTTCATGTTATTCATTCTTTATACTTGTATGCACTTTATTTCTTTAGTAAAATAGTTTTTTCCACTTTTCTCCACAAAGGTTTTTTTTTTCGGGCTGGTTGGAGGGAGGGGCCACTTGGGTTTGCTTCCCAGAGGGATCCTATACAGGGGTATATCCCCAAATTTGTCTCCAAACCAGGACACATCTTAATGTTGTTTGGGGGAATGCTAGTTCAAGTCAAAGTTGGGGATTGATATGATTGAGATTTAAGTGGGAATCTTAAAGCCACTCACTCCTGGGGTAAAAGAAGGTCTCAGCCTTTGAGACAAAAATGTTTTTAGAGAAAGTGATTTGAAGACCTCGGCTCTTGGGGTAAAAGGAGTCTTTATTTCTTTGAGATAAAGACAATTTTAGAGATAGAGAATCTTTGTTTTATACTAGAAGAAGCTTTCTTAAACAGTACCCCAGATATACTGAGAGGCCCATAGGTAGCCAGGGGGAAGGTTGCGAATGGGTGAAACTGCACAATCTGCAAAAATTCCAAGCAGTCGCAGATTTGTGACATTGAGAGCCCCAGGACTGTTTTTGTCTTGTGGCGAATGTGTCCATAAGACTCTAGAGAGACTCCTCTCCCAAAGTGATGAAAGATTATGCTTAAATGGTGAAACTGACTGAAAATCACAGGTTGTGTCTCCCTATGTTGTTTGTAAGAACGTTAACAGTTTGTAAGGGAAGGGAAGAGGGTTTTGAAGTTGCATTTTGGGTTTTTTGGGATTTTCCCCAACTTTTCTTATCTTTTCCATTTTTTTGTGTCTGTTAATAAAACTTTGTTTTTAAGCTTGAGCCTGCTTTGCTTCTCCTGATCCTCTCCCACAAAAAGAGAGTAAACACTAAGACCACACTAAATTTAGCAAACAAAATTTACAATGTGTAGTCACTATATTAATTAATGTTTCTGCCCAGTTTTAACTAAAACCATTACACCTTCCTATGGAAAAGAACTGTCCTTCTTGTCCAGGTGCCCATGGCCACAATTGGGATTCCACCTCCAGCATTGCCTGTTGTGAGAGACTGGAGGGGATTGTTGGCTGGAAACATTTTGTGTGTGAGGGAGGAAGGGGCAGGTCCAGCCTTGCCCTGCCCTGAAACCCCAGCACTGCCCTGCCCTGTAACCCCAATCCCCCAGAGCCTCTATCCCAGCCCAGCAGTGTCTGCCAATCCCTGGCACACCAAAGGCAATGCTCCACAGCCACCTCTGCAGCCCCCAGCCCAGCTCCTGAGAGACCAAGTGACCCAAAGTCCCTCCTGGGGAAGGGCCCAGGAAGACCATGGGGTATTTATGGTTGACCACAAGGCAAGTACATATCTTGACCCCACCTCTTCTTGGAATTTCTGTCTGAACACTGCTGGAATCCAGGAGTGGTAGCTGTGTGTGTGCTTCTCTAAATCTTTTTTGATCTTTCTCTCTTTCTGTGTCTTATTATTTCCCTCTTCTTAGAAATTTTGATTAACTTAAAATTGAATGGGCTTACAGTTTGTGAAGTTGAATGGGTCAAGTAAATGCTTTGAGAAGTGTTTTTTGTTGACTTGAATGTTATATGAAACCTTTTGCCAAAGTTTCTCTGATTTTCTAAAGTCGCCAGTAAAGTCTGCTTTGTTGTTTTGAGCTCTGAGAATCTCTTGTTGATATTTCTCCAGTTCATCCAACTCAGAGTACTCAAACAATTGTAATTCCTTTGAAATGTCTCTCTGAGAGTTGTTTGGGGGATGGGGGTCAGGTCTTGTCTGTCCTGCTTGGCACAGCCCAGGCAGGGCTTTCACAGCCACATTGCACACTCCATTTCCCACCTGCACCCGCTGGTGCCTCTGAGTTCTGCTTGCCCAGCCCCAGGGACGCTCCCTTGTCTGCCCATTCCCCCACGGCCTCTGGGCAGGGATGGCCTCAGTGGGGGCTGCTGACATCCTCAGACACTTGGAGGCTGCTGCTGGATTTGACTTCTCCAGAGGCTTGTTCAGCCTTCAGCTCCTCAGGTCAGGAATTCAGTGCCCCAGGGCTCAGTAACATTCAGAACACCTTAAAAGGCCAAGCCTCTGGGAATAATTTAAGTTCTCAAAATTTTGGGTTAATTAAACAGATTTTGGAAGTGTGTTCCAAGTGTATATACTATTTTTAGAAAGACAGTGAGAAAAGATGTTTAGATCCTGTTTAGGATTTTTTTCCTATTAATACATTGATACGTTCAATATCCAATTGACATTGAACCCAAGTAACTGCTCATGCAGTTTGAATAGATATAAAAATCAAGACCCTTTATGTCTGACATTCAATCAGACTCTGTCCCTATCCCCATC
This sequence comes from Progne subis subis, assembly GCA_022316685.1. Taxonomy (NCBI): domain Eukaryota; kingdom Metazoa; phylum Chordata; class Aves; order Passeriformes; family Hirundinidae; genus Progne; species Progne subis. The sequence continues at coordinate 7,830 of JAKJHU010001848.1, read as the reverse complement.
CCATTTCCCCCATCCAAGCCCCAGGACTCAGAACAGCCTTGTGCAAATCTGAGCTCCCTCCACCCCAGGCTGGACCTGCAGGTTTCAGCTCCTGGGCTCCAACTCCCACCTGCTTTCCTTGGAGAAGCTGCCTGAGACACAGAGGGATGTTCATTTATTGTCAGCCAACAAACCCAAGGGAAGGCACAGCTCCATCAAATGCAAAAGTCATTCTTCTCCCTGGCTCTGCCCTGCACCTGATCCCCACAGCCTGTCCTGTTTCCTTCATCCCTCCACTGCCAGGGACTTTCTGGGACAAGGGAGCTCTGCTCTGGCTATGGAGTTGGTCCAAGTGCAGCCAGGTTTGTGTCCTTGAGGGATCAGGAACTGGTGAGACTTGGAGGCACAGAAAGATTTCTCTTCATGACCAACATAAAAAATGGGAACATGATAAAATTTATGAATCAACAAACCACTTCCCCCAGCTCCTTGTGACATCCCAGCAACATCTGACATGTCCACAACCCAAGAGATTTCCATACAGGAAGAATTTTTAACCAAGACATAAGAAGAGGTGATATATAAAATAAAAATACAACTAAGATGCTGACTAAGGTGTTATTTAAACTTCTGAAAAATTGGACAACTCTGGGAACCTCAAAGCATGAAGCCAGTCAAGGGAGATGCATTGAAATGACCAGAGAAGAGCTGCAGGAGGAAATCTGGGAGCAACAGGAAGGACATAGGTACAGCTGCTCTACATGAAGAAATGCCCTTAGACATGGCCATTTAAACAGGAGACCTGGAAACACCTGAAGGAAGAGGGCCGTGAATTGTTAGACTGAATGTTGGTGTCAAGGTAGAGGGGAAGATCCGTATTTCTTCTCCTGCCATCAGTAGGAGAATCCAGTAGATCCAGGAAATTCCTGTTCCTGGTGGGAAAGTTTTGCCACTTCTTAAAAGTACTTAAGTGACCCAGATAACAGAGATTTGCTTGTATAATATGAAACTAACAGGTATTAAAACCTGTGCCCCTTTCCAGGCAGACATCTGTTGTGTGCCCATGCACAGGCAGTGCCTCTTGTGCCCTGAGGTGCCAGCTGGGATTGGCATCTGTCAGAGAGGAGCTGAGGGAGAGCAGAGCACCTTGCAAGTGCAGGTCCATGACAGCCCCAGAGGGCTCCTGTCCCAAAACCATCTGCTCTGCTCCAGGCTGGAACAGGGACCAGCATTGTGCCGGGATTGTCAGAGAACTGAGGTGTGCTGGAATTCAATCCCCTCCCCATCCCACAGCAGCCCTGCATTTCCCTCCTCCAGCCTTGGTCTCCAGCACAGCCATGGAGGCTCTTTGGGCTCTGCACTTTCCCTGCAGCCACCAAGGGCAGCTGAGCTCTGCCTTTGGCACAGTCAGCCCTGCCCAGCCCAGGCAATGCCCAGCAATTCCTTGTGTGTGCCTGGCCCTGCTGTCAGCCCCGGCAGCGGCTGCGTGGCCCCTTTGTGCCGCGCTGGCCCAGCCATGGTGCCACAGCCCCTGTGCAGGCGCAGGGCAGGACAGGAGCATTGCGGGTGGGAACGGCCCCTGTGCCGTGGTGCCCACAGCAGCCTTGGGGCTCTGTGCCCCATGGCCTCCCTGCTGGGCAGCCTCTGCCAGCTCCTGCACAGCCCGTGGCACCTGTGGGGCTGCACAGACAGCCCTGCCCCGGGCTCTGCCGGGCTCTGGGCCAGCAGAGAGGCCGGGCAGGGCTGGCCATGGCCGGGAACAGGCCCTGAGCCCCGCAGGAGGATGGAGCTGGGCCACAGCCAAACTGCCCCGCAAACCTGGGCTGAGCAGCCAGGGCTGGCAATGGCTGGGGACAGAGGCTGGCGCTGACAAATGTCCTGGGCCGTGTTCCTGCTCTGTCCATGCCACCAAGGGCACAGAGCAGCCTCCTCTCTGGGCCACTTGCCTGCTTTCAATGCCTTCCACAGGCGCTGGCCCTGCCCCACAAGGCCTGGGCTGAGTCCTGCCCCTGCACGCTCACACAGGCTGAGATGGACACTGATGGTTTCTGTGCAGGCTCTCTCAGCCCAGCCCAGCTCCCTCCAAGCTCTGCCAGCTGCCCTGAGCTCTCGCAGCACCAAGGGCCTCTCCCCAGCACAGCCCAGCCGGCTCTGGCCCCACAGCTCTGCTCAGGGCAGGCTGCTCTGGGCAGGGGCCCCACGGCCTCAGCCCCTCGCAAGGGCACAGCAGCAGCTGCAGCTCAGACAGGACTCAGCCCCAGCCATGGGGAAGGTGCTGGGCCAGGGAAAAGGAGGCTCCCTTGTGCCCTGCTCCCCTCCCTGAGGTGCTGAGAGCTCTGCAGCCCCTGCTGCCATCCCATCTGCCCAGGCCAGCACAACAGCCCCGGCCTTGGGGCCCTCAAGAGCTGCTCCTGCTCCAGGCCCAGGGCCAAGGAATTCATGGTGTTCCTCTGAGGCCTGATGGAACCAAGAGGCCACTGTGACACTGCAGGGCCTAGTGGAAACATGCAGACATTGGGACAGAGCAGGATCTGGTGTCATGATGGTGCCATTATGACACTGCAGGGCCCAATGGAACCAAATAGCCAGGGTGGCTCCTCAGGGACTCTTGGAATGAAGGAAACATGTTTGACACCATGGTGCCCCTTGGGACCAAGAGGCCATTGTGACACTGTGGAACAAGGAGATCATTGCTGCCCTGCCAGACCTCATGGAACCAAGGATCCATTGTGACACGGCAGAGCCTTGGGGACCAAAGCACCATTGTGACACTGCAGGGCCAAAGGATCCAAGGGACTTAGTGACACCAAGGGGTCCCATGCAATGAAAGGGGCATTGTGACACTGGGAGGCCTCATGAAATCATGGAGAACTTTGTGACACTCTAGGGCCTGATGGACCCAGGTGACACCCATTGGCTGGGGGTGTTGATCTGCTGGAGGGCAGGAAGGCTCTGCACAGGGCCCTGGATAGGCTGGATCCAGGGACCAAATCCAATAATGTGAGGTTTAACAAGTCCAAGTGCCAGGTCCTGCACTTTGGCCACAACCACTCCTGCAGTGCGCAACAGGCTGAGGATAGAGTGGCTGGACAGTGGCCAGGCAGAAAAAGACATGCAGGTGCTGATGGACCAGGCTGGATATGAGCCAGCAGTGTGCCCAGGTGGCCAAGAAGGCCAATGGCTCCTGGCCTGGACCAGGAACAACATGGCCAGTGGGAGCAGGGCAGTGATTCTTCTCCTGTGCTCCATGCTGGTTGGGCAACACCTTGAGTGCTGTCCAGTTCTGGGCCCACCAATTTAAGAAGGACATGGAGGGGCTGGAGTGTGTCCAGAGAAGGGCAACAAGGCTGGTGAGGGGTCTGGAACACAAGTCCTGTGAGGAGCAGATGAGGGAGCAGGGGTTGTTTATTGGAGAAGAGGAGGCTCAGGGGAGACAAGGCAGTGTCAGGGCAAAGGTTGGACTTGATGATGTCCAAGGTCTTTTCCAACCTTGCTGATTCTGTGATTCTCTGAAACCACCCTTGCAGCAGTTGCAGGATGAGCCCTGGGCCTCCTCTCCAGAAGGTCCAGCAGCCCAGGTCCTCAGCTTCTCCTCACAGCCCCAAAGCCCATCCTGTCAGTCCTGCAGAGCCTCTGCAGCTCCTCCTCCTTGCCCAGAACAGGGAGCCCCACAGCCAGCACAGCAGCCCAGATGTGCCCCCTGGCCTGTGGTGCCTCTGGCAAGGGCAGCACGAGGCACTGCAGGAGGCTGCAGACAATTCCTGAAGCACTTGGAGGGTGATCCTGCTCCCCAAGGGACGTTCCCATGGTGCCATGTCAGGAACTGAAATGAGGAGTGGGGCCAAAGAGGAAAGGGCAACCAGGCATGGGCTGTTGGCAGGGGAGGGAACCAAAATTTGTACCCAGGAAGGGTAGAGAAAGCCAAGGTTAAGCAAAGGAAATGCTGAGGGCAGTTTGGGGTGGCTGCCAGGCAGCCCTGGCTCTGAGCACCAACATCTGCAGTGACACAGGAAAATCACAGCTCATGGGAACAAACTTTCTGGCTGACTTCAGAGGCCACCACAAACCTGAGTGCTTTCCCTGCTGTCCTCCAGCCCTTCCTGGCCCCAGGGGCTGATGATGGCATTTGTGCTCACTCAGGTTCATCTCCCCACACCAACACCATGGGGGTGCTCACGCCTGCTCTGGGCAGTGCAACAGGGGCTCCTGAGCCAGTGCGGCCATTTCTCTGCTCCTGGGCAGAGCTGCTGTGCCAGCACTGTTCTTCTCCCAGCTCTGCACACAGACATTGCTGCTGCAGCTCGAGAGAAGGGAACAGAAGGGGGATCTCTGCAGAAAACTTTGCTGGGAGATCCTTTAGTTTGTTGAAAGCCACCACGAGCGCAGGCCCTCACTGACACTCTCTGTGGCCACAAGGATGGTGGAGAGAAACAAAATGAGAAATGGCAAAAACAATGAGTATTCATGGTGAACAATATTGAAAAAGTAAAATAAGAAAATGAAACTCTGAAATGAAACCAGCAAGAAGTATCAAAGATGTCTTTTATTACAAGTGATTTGCAGAAATTGGCCGTCAGTTTAATGTTCCTAACGCCATCCAGTCATCAGTCTCCACTGCAGCCTTGAGCTCCTGGTTCCTCAGGCCGTAGATGAGGGGGTTCAGGGCTGGAGGCACCACTGAGTACAGAACTGACACTGCCAGATCCAGGGATGGGGAGGAGATGGAGGGGGGCTTCAAGTGAGCAAACACACCAGTGCTGACAAACAGAGAGACCACAGCCGGGTGAGGGAGGCAGGTGGAAAAGGCTTTGTGCCTTCCCTGCTCAGAGGGGATCCTCAGCACAGCCCTGAAATCTGCACATAGGAGAAAATGAACACAAAACAACCAAATGCTAAAGGAATACAATGAGACCGAGTTCCCTGAATAGCATTTGGAGCAGGAGAGCTTGAGGATGTGTGGGATTTCACAGAAGAACTGGCCCAGGGCATTGCCATGGCACAGGGGCAGGGAAAATGTACTGGCTGTGTGTACGAGAGCATTGAGAAAGGCACTGGCCCAGGCAGCTGCTGCCATGTGGGCACAAGCTCTGCTGCCCAGGAGGGTCCCGTAGTGCAGGGGTTTGCAGATGGACACGTAGCGGTCATAGCACATGATGGTCAGGAGGGAATACTCTGCTGAGATGAAAAAGACAAAAAAAAATAGTTGCAGTGCACATCCTGTCTAGGAGATGGTCCTGGTGTCCAGAGGGAATTGTGCATGGCTTTGGGGACAGTGGTGCAGATGGAGCCCAGGTCGGTGAGGGCCAGGTTGAGCAGGAAGAAGAACATGGGCGTGTGCAGGAGGTGGCTGCAGGCTACGGCGCTGATGATGAGGCCGTTGGCCAGGAGGGCAGCCAGGGAGATGCCCAGGAAGAGGCAGAAGTGCAGGAGCTGCAGCTGCCGTGTGTCTGCCAATGGCAGCAGGAGGAAGTGGCTAATGGAGCTGCTGTTGCACATTTGCACCTGATGGACATGGAGATCTGTAAAAAAAGGAATCATGAAATAGTTTGGTTTGGAGAGGATTTATATCCCCACATTTGGTGGCACTTTCCCCACTGCCTGCCCAGGGCTCTGCTGCCTGGAGCTGTCCCTGCCTGCAGCTGCTTCCCTGTGCCCAGGGCTGGGCCCTGCCAGTGCTGCCAGAGCCCAGCCCAGCCCTGGGGGCTCAGCTCTGCCCTGCAGAGCCCTCCCATCTCAGGCACTGCCCAGGGGCAGCTCTGGCTCTGCAGGCTCTGATGGCAACCTCAGAGCAACCCTGAGGAGGCTGGAAAAGCGACACTGATGCTGACCGCAAGGGACCCTCTGCTGATTTCTGTCACTGCCTGGTTTATTAAGGTCTGAGAGAAATTTGTTTGATTTTTCTCAACTTGAATTGAGAGATGAATAGCTATGTGAAATTTCCCAGAGCAGTAGATTAATAGAACAGGGTAATTCCCTTTTATGCAGCCCATGCCTTGCTGTGCTCCCTGTATAATCTTCTTGGAAATGTTCTGCAGTTTAATGTCATGCTGGGAGCAGTCAGCACACAAGGAAAACACTTCCATGCCTTACCAGCTGTCTCCTTCCACCCAGATCTTGTTCCCCAGTGCTGTGAGCAGCTCCCAGGGCTGGCTGAGAGCTGTCCCTGGCAGGCAGCAGAGTCCCTGGCCCAGCACAGCGCCCTGGGCTGCAGGACCCTGCTCTGCAGGACAGCCCTGGGCACCCCTGGCTGCTCTGCACAAGAGATAATCAGAGAATGTACTCACAGAGTCTGTAGGCATTGGGATGTTGCAGCTTTAGGAGATCACTGCAGGAGCTGCAGCTGCCTTGTCCTGCAGCCAGAGGTTCCTGTGTCAAGGGCTGGGAGTGATTCTCCCACAGTCACTTCTCAGCTCCTTCCCAGCCCTGAGTGAGTGAAGCTCTCTGTGCCTGTGTGCTGTGCCCAGGCTGGCTGCAGGCAGTGCCCCAGCCCTGCTGGGCTGGGAGAAGAGTTGCTCATCAAGAGAGATGTGTTTTTGAAGCTCTTCTTGGTTGCCAGGAGCTGCCTCTGTGCCAGGAGCCTGGCCCAGCTCAGCAGCACAGACACAGCACAAGGACTTTAATGACCCTCTCGGGCTTTGTGCTGAGGCCATGAACATCATTCCCTGAGAGGGAGCTGAAGAAATCTCTCAAGAATTCCAAGTTAGAACCAATCTCCAAAGTTTCTTGAAGTTTTAAGGGGTCCCACTGAGGGACAGGACAGAGAAAGTGTCCCCAGGCCCCAGGCAGAGCAGAGAACTGGAGGCAGTGATGACAGGTGGGGACAAAGAGAAGCCAAGTCTGGTGCCTGGGCACAGTAGCCTCTGTGCCACCAAGGGCTGTAGGAGACACCCTGTCCTGAGGCCCTGGGGCCTCCTGGCACAGCCCCAGCAAGGCTGGGCACTGTCAGCCTCTTGTGCTGCCCTCAGCATCCCCCTCACATCCCAGTGGCCTCAAGGATGTGCTGGAAGGAGTCCCTGGGGAGCCTTGGTCAGCAATGGCCCTGGGGGGCTCCTGAATGCTCCTAGGTACTGCAGGTTCTTCAAAGGTCTTTGGGTTTTGCTTTTTCCTGGGAGTCTTTGAGAGGTTTGTGCAATCATGGCCTCCTAATATCTGCTTTAATTAGTCCCTTGAGAGGCTTTTTCAGTAACAACACTCAGTGGGGCTCCTTAATGCTTCAAGGTGCTTCAGTTAAGGTACTTGATGTTTCTCTTTAAAAACTGCCTCTGTGAGTTTTCTGCAATCATGGCCCCAATTATCTGCTTTAACAAGTCCCTTGGGATTCTTAGTCAGTATAAAGACTCAGTGGAGCTCATTAATACTTCAGGATACTCAAGGTTTGTTAAGGAACTTCTCTTTGAAACTGAATCGGAGAGGTTTCTTAAATCACAGCCTCTAATTTTCTGCTTCAATGAATCCCTTGAGATTCTTAGCCTGTAACAACACTCACTGGGCTCATTAATGCTTCAAGGTACCCAGAGGTAATTTAAGTACTTCTTTGTGCCACTGTGTCTCTTAGAGGATTGTGCAATCATGGCCTCCAATTATCTGCTCTAATGAGTCCCTTGAGAGCTTTGCATTGACACTCAGTGGGGCTCATTAATGCTTTGAGGTACTCAAGGTGTTTAAGGCACTTTGGAATTTCCTTCCCTCACTGAGTCTCTGAGAGGTTTTGTGCAATTCTGGCCTCCAGTTCTCTCTGTCATGGACTCCATGAGGAGCCTGTGTTGGGGATGGACCTCCGTGGGACACATTGAGGCATCGAGACACTTTGGGTTTTTCTTCTTTCACTCCTGGAAAGGTTTGTGCAATCTC
>JAKJHU010001847.1:0-59116 GCA_022316685.1 Progne subis subis | reverse complement strand
AATGATTGCTGCACCTTCCTCATCAGATGCAGCTGATGCCAATGCATCAGCTCGTGCATTTCCCTCTGCCATAAATCCTGGGAGACCCGAATGAGCTCTAATGTGAGAAATAAAATAAGGATTAGTTCTGTGTGATAAAATTTGATAGAGACAGGTGAGCCAAAGGCACAACTTGTCGTTGTTCACATCCTTTAGAACAGATCCTTCAATTCTCTTAATAACATTAGCAACGTATGCCGAATCAGTGATCAGGTTGAAAGGTTCTGGAAAGAGCTGAAATGCTCTTACAACTGCTGCCAATTCAACAATTTGGGGAGAACCTTCAACTTTTTGAACATCTTGTTCCCAGGTTTTAGTATTTTTATTTTGCCATGTGACGACCGAATTGTGCGTTCGTCCTGACCCATCAGTGAAGATAGTGACTGCATCTAGAGGCTCTTCAGTGATCAGGGGTTTTTCTTTGTAACATAATTTAGCTTTGATCATTTTGTGTGCTGGATAATGAATGGAACAAACGCCTGGGAAATCGAGCAAGGCATACAGCAAGTCTTCTGATTTTTGCATGGCCCAATCAAAATAGGTTTTCTTCATGGGCAGACAGATGATTGCAAATTCACAACCTTTGATGATGATTTGAGACATCATTTCTAAAGGTGTGAGGATTGTCTTTGGCGACCTGTATGAGATAAAAACCCATTGAATTATTAACAACGGATCTTTGTGGGAAGAATCCCATTGAAAGATGAGACCACGCAGTCTCAGCTTTTCTCCTAAAATCACAAGGAAAAAGGGTTTGTCAGGGACACAGCGATGTGCTTGCCTGCTCTGCAGAGCACTAGTAATTGTGAGCCTTAGGAGTGAGGGATCTGGGGGATCTGATGTCATTGTCCCCCTTCAGCAAATCAAAGAGTGGAGCAAGTTCATCAGCTGTGATTCCTAGGACAGGCCTGACCCAGTTAATTTCTCCTAAAAGCTGCTGCAAGTCTTGCAAGGTGTGAACATCAGTTCGGATTTGTATCTTTTGAGGAGTGATGGACTGTTCTGTTAGTTTCCAACCTAAATATTTCCAGGGAGCAGTCTCTTGTATTTTTGATTCAGAGATCGCCAGCCCGCTCTTTTTGATTTCAGCAACAACACAATCGCGAGTCATTCCCATTTGTTTTCGTGTTGGTGCTGCGATGAGCAAATCATCCATGTAGTGGTGGATAACTGATTGTGTGAACTGTTCACAGACTGGAGACACTGCACGGGCTACAAAATGTTGGCAGATAGTTGGAGAATTTTTCATCCCTTGGGGTAAAACGAGCCAATGATATCTTTGGAGCGGTTCTTGCAGGTTTGTACTTGGAACAGAAAAGGCAATACGAGGTGCATCGTCTGGATGCAGTGGGATATTGAAAAAACAGTCTTTTAGATCTATGATTACAAGTGGCCAGTCTCTCGGGATCATGGAAAGGTTGGGTAGACCAGGTTGGAGGGGACCCATGTTCTCAATCACTGCGTTGATCTTTCTGAGATCTTGTAACAATCGCCAGGTGTTGGAGGTTTTCTTATGGATTACAAACACAGGTGAGTTCCAGGGACTGTTAGTGGGCTTAATGTGGCCTTTTTGCAGTTGTTCAGCTACTAGATCCTTGAGGGCACTCAGCTTATTGTCTGGCAGGGGCCACTGGTCAACCCAGACAGGGGTGTCAGTCTTCCAGGTTAGCTTGAGAGTGCCGAGTGCTTCAGTGGCCCCTACGAAAAACCCAGTTCAATTTTCGCTCCCCACTGAGAAAGCAAGTCCCTTCCCCACACTGTGATGGGCTTTTGCACTAGATAGGGACAGATCACTGCTTTCTTCTCACCTGGTCCTGTAATGGTGATTACAGATTCGCTTTGCAAGCACGGAGTGACACCTCCGATGCCTGTGAGGGTACCTGGGGGAGTTACTAACTTCCAATCTCTTGGCCAATAGTAAGAAGAGATCACAGAAACATCCGCGCCGGTATCGATCATCCCTTTGATGTTAACTTGAAGGCCACCATTTGACAATTCACAAGTTAGCATTGGTCTTTGTTCACTTATGTGTTGAATCCATAGAACTTCAGGATTCTCAGGAGTGACAGGGAAACAGCGTGGTGGCATTTGGTCCATAGTTCCCATAGGCAATGCTATGGCAATAGCTATGGGGGTTCTGGGAGGAATGTGCAATGGGGGATAGCAGGCATTGGCTAGCACTAGTAATTCTTCATTGCAGTTAACAGACATCACACAAGGCAAAACAAGCAGTCCCAGGATGCTATTCCTTTCTTTACCAACAACTAAAAAGCCTTGCCTATGTTGTGAAGGCCCAGTGATCCCTGTTGAGATATAATCGTAGCCATCATCTTTTAGAAAGGTTGTTGGCTTGGAGGTTGCCAAGGTGCACCAGGTCCCTGGGGGTAGTAGGTTTGGGTCATTACTTGGGATTGTGCTGGTGATGAAGCGAAGAGCTTTTGGGTCGGGGTATTCACACATTTCTCCTCGGGCGCTTGGGGTGCCATTGTTTCTTCACGCGATGGCGCTGCGCGCTCCCCTTGGGGTTTTTTTGATTGTATTTTCTGCAGATGTCCTGTCTGGCTGCACACTGCCAGGCAGGATGCTTTCCCTTCTTACAGGTGGAGCTGCGATCTGGTGCCTGCACACCTCTTTTGATGTCTGGGCAGCTCTCCATGATATGTCCAGGTCGTTTGCAGAAGTAGCAAGGTCCTGAAGTCACAGCAGCTTGCATAACAGTGTTGTCTTGTTGTTGTGAGCTTAGATGCGGGGCGGTTAAGATTTCAGTAAGTTTCTGGTCTCGTGTTTCAGCTTGTGCTCCTTGTACTGTGAGAACCCTTTCAATTTTTTCTCCAATAGTTTTTCCAAGTTCGTTCACTTGAATTGTTGCCACGTGTTGTGGGCTCCCTATTTGGTTACAGGCATCAATCATTTCAGGCACTGTGGGTCTCTCCTTTCCCAGGGCTTTGATTGCTCTTTTACATTCTGGGCTTGCATTATTTTCAATGATGTCCCGTATCATGATTGGGTGAGCTGTCATCACCGCATTGTCTTTCTGCTGCTTGAATCACTCGATCCACAAATGAAGTAAATGGTTCAGATGAATCTTGACTGATTAAGTTGTAGGCTTTTTCAAAACTTCCTGCAGGCTGAATTTGTACAAAGGCTCTACGAGCCATCTTTTTGATGTCGTCTAATGCTGTTCTGGGTAAGTTCACTTGATTATCATTCTGATCATCAGGAGGGTCACCAGTTAACTTTGACATAGTAAGGGTACGAAGGTCCACATCAGTACTTTGTCTGTACATCTGCAGTACGTTTGTGAGCAACCTTCTCCATTTGAATTCCCACAGCATATATCGAGAATCTGTGAGAATCACAGCAGCAAGGTTTTTGCAGTCATTTGGTGTAAGTGTATGTCCTTCCAGGGAACTTTTCAGCAGTTGTTTAAAATATGGGCAGCAAATGCCACTGTCCTTTATCGCTTTTTGCAATTCCTTTATGTCCTGAGATGGGATCGCTGTCCATGTTCTGGGACCTCCGGCTTGCTGGCTGAATATCACAGGCATGGCTGGAGGATTTGGATTTTCCTCCTCGCAGATTTCACGTCTGACTTCATGCCAGGCTGTCGGTTGAAGATCATCAAAACATTTCTGGGAATTTTCCACCTTTGGGGGTTGTTCTGGATTCAGGCAGATTTGGGAGAAATCCTCCCAAGGGGCCCCCCTCCCCTTCCCCAACCGGTTCAGGAAAAAACTTCCTCAGAGAGAAGTGGAAAAAACCTGTTTATTAAACAGGCAAAGCACTCCCAGCACAATACCCGATGACAAGAGCTTCGTGCCGCTTACGGAGGGATAACAAACTTAAAGAAAGTCTCTCCCCTTGAAGATCGTCGCTGTGCTCCGCCGCTCCGTCTCCGCTGGCGCTGGGAGAAAAGGAGATGTGCAGGGCTGGTCCTGGTGGGGTGGGTCCCCTGTGGAGGCCCCCCGGTGCTTCCCCAGGTCCTTAGTCCGGAGAGGTTGGAACAGTTCCGAGGAGAGGGCAAAAAAAGGGAAAAAAACCCTTCAGCTATTCTACAGGCTCTGACTGCGCTAGCACTAAACTAACTAAATAACTAACTCCCGGGGAAAAAAACAACCGAGCTTCTTTCGTCTTGCCGAGTTCCAACTCCCCCGCTTCGAGGTCACTCCGAGGAGCAGAGTTCTCCTGGGGAGAAAACAAACGGCGCTTCCCCTCCCCTTAGCAGCCACCAGACGATTGGGGATACACAGACACCCCAGGACAGAGGGGATCCCTCCGGTCTTTGTCCTTTTTTGATTTTTCCACTCTTTCCCACTGAAACAATCATCCCGTGTAAGCGTGGCGGTTTGCCCAAAATGACGAATTTGAACGGCGACTCCGATTTGCGCCCGTCGGCCTGTCTGGTGGCCGTACCTGTACCTTTTCTAGGGCTGCTCGTGCCTCTTGGGTGAGGGTCCTCGGAGAGCTTCTCCCTTTGTGGCCGTGCCCCTCCACGGCGGGCGAGCGCGGGCGCCGGGCTGGCTCGGATCTGCGCAGCGGCCAGAGCGTTTTCGGTGCGGGAATGCACGCGGGTTATCTTCGCCTGCTGGACTCGGCTTCTCAGCAGCGGCTGGCCCGGATTGCGGCGCGACTGCGGCGGCAGATAAAAGCTGGGCTCTCAGCTGAGCGGGTTTAAAGGGGGTTTATTCGGGCCCGAGCGGCGGGAGCTCGGCAGCTCGTCCAAACTGCCGGCCAGAGAGAGTTTGAATTTCCCTCCCCGATCTGACAAGCAGGGGAGGGTTCAGGGGAGGTGACAACAGGATAGCAAATCAGGGGATTCGGGGGGTAACGGGGGGTGTCCACTTCTAAGCCTCTGAGCACTGACAGAGGGGCAAAAGGGGATTCCCCCGGGCACCAACAGAATCACAGAATCACAGAATCACAGAATAATGAGGTTGGAAGAGATCTCTAAGATCATCGAGTCCAACCTATGCCTTAACACCTCAACTAGACCATAGCACTAAGTGCCATGTCCAGTCTTTTTTTAAACACATCCAGAGATGGTGACTCCACCACCTCCCTGGGAAGACAATTCCAGTGCTTTATTACTCTTTCAGTGAAATTTTTTTTCCTAATATCTAACCTGTACCTTCCCTGACGTAGCTTGAGGCTGTGTCCCCTTGTTCTGTCAGTTGCTGCCCGGTGGAAGAGACCGACCCCCACCTGTCCACAACCTCCCTTCAGGAAGTTGTAGAGAGTGATAATGTCACCTCTAAGCCTCCTCTTCTCCAGGCTGAACAACCCCAGCTCCTTCAAACGTTCCTCACAGGACTTGTGTTCCCAGCCCCTCACCTATCACCCGGCGCCCCCCTGGGAATTTCCCAATCTGGGGAGGGGTCCCCAAGTGACAGACAGGATGCCCAAGAGGAGAGAGAGGGGCTTTGATGCAGTGTCCGTCTTCGTGCTTGCCAGCGCGGCCGCAGGCCAGCTCCGTTGTGCTCTGCAGCAGCGTGGATGGGTCGGGGCGGCACGTCGGGCGAGCCGCCTCCTCCCCGTGGGTTCTCGATTCCCCCGCGCCAGCGACGGGCGGATCGATGGAGAACGCAACCGCGGCGGCCAAAGAAAGGGCGACTCCTCCAGGCGGGGTAAAACGGTGTTTATTGCAGGGAGAGGGAGCACGGAGCTCGGCACCCTCTGATCCCCTGCCCAGAAGAGCCCCGGGAGCAGGTGTGCACGAGCTCAAAAACAGGGGAGGGGACCGGGGTGGCGACAACCGGCCAGCCAATTACAGTAATGAGGGGTAGAACTGGGGGTGTAAACCTAATAACTGGGGGCAACCAAAAAACGAAGAGAGGGGATTGCCAGGGCCCCAGCCTATCACTCGACCCCCTCCCTGGAGCTTTCTAGAATCCAGGGAAGGGTCCAGGAGGTGACAGACAGGGCGCCCAAGGGGAGAGAGAGGAGATTGACAGTTAGGTATCAAAGGGGGAAGAGATGACTGACATATAACTGACTTTTCTAACTCTGGGCAGACAGGTTACAACCGATACCAAAAACAGGGGGGTACAAGGAACAAACCATTACAGAAAACTCAATATAAATTACAATAAATAAATAAAACAAATGCACACCACCACAAATACCTACTACCTGTACTAACCAGGTCATCTCTATTCTGACCCCATCTCCTTAAATCACTTTGTGCCGCATCACTGCAGGAAATGGAGTGAATGAAGAAGAAAGAAGAAGCAGGAGACAACGCCCCAAATCCTCCATCTTGCTCCCATCCATTTCCATACTAAAGAACCCAAAACTACGATTTTTCACCCCGTGATAAACCAAACTCCTCTCTCTCACACTCTTGTGGTCTGTAATTCATCTCTCAGTGCAGGAAGCCTTTCCCACGGACTGGGATCAAAGCCGGTGTCCCTCTGGGCTCTGTGCCAGGGTCTCAGATCCTCCTGTCCAGGTCCCAGACCCCTGTGCCCAGGTCTCTGACCCTCCAGGGTGACCAAAGTGATGCTCTGGACTCCGGCAGGGAAGTATGACCTCCCTGCTCCTGCTGGCCACACCATTCCTGATCCAGGCCAGGTGCCATTGGCCCTCTTGGCCACCTGGGCACACTGCTGGCTCACGTTCAGGTGCTGTCACCAGCGCCCCCAGGTCCCTTTCCTCCTGGGCACTGTCCAGCCACACCGTCCCCAGCCTGTAACGCTGCCGGGGGTTATTGCGGCCAAAGTGCAGGACTCGGCACTTGGACTTACTAAATTTCATCATGTTAGACTCTTCCCATGCTTCCAACCGTTCCAGATCTCTCTGCTGGGCCCTCCTACCTTCCAACAGATCGACACACGCTCCCAGCTCAAAGTCATCCGCAGATTTAATAATCAAAGATTCAATACCCTCATCCACGTCATCAGTAAAAATATTGAACAGAGCTGGCCCCAGCACAGACCCGTGGGGGACACCACTGGTGCCTGGCCCCAGCTGGATGCAGCAGCGTTCCCCACCGCTCTCTGGGCCCGGCCATGCAGCCAGTTCCTAACCCAGCACGGAGGGCTCCTGTCCAAGCCACAGGCTGTTCGTTTATCCAGGGGTGTGCTGTGGGAGACAGTGTCAAAGGCCGTGCTGGAATCCAAATAGACAACATCCACAGCCCTTCCTGCATCCACCAGGCGGGTCAGCTGGTCATAAAAGGAGATGAGGTTGGTCAAACATGACCTACCCCTCCTAAACCTGAGCTGAATGGGTCTGAGACCCCGGCCATCCTGTAAGTTCTGTGTGATGGCACTTAATATAAACTGTTGCATTCTCTTGCCAGGCCCTGAGGTCAGGCTGACTGGTCTGTAATTACCAGGATCCTCCTTCGCAACCTTTTTGTGAATGGGTGTCACATTGGCCAGCTTATGGAGGGATAACAAACTTAAAGAAAGTCTCTCCCCTTGAAGATCGTCGCTGTGCTCCGCCGCTCCGTCTCCGCTGGCGCTGGGAGAAAAGGAGATGTGCAGGGCTGGTCCTGGTGGGGTGGGTCCCCTGTGGAGGCCCCCGGTGCTTCCCCAGGTCCTTAGTCCGGAGAGGTTGGAACAGCTCCGAGGAGAGGGCAAAAAAAGGGAAAAAAACCACTTCAGCTATTCTACAGGCTCTGACTGCGCTAGCACTAAACTAACTAAATAACTAACTCCCGGGGAAAAAAACAACTGAGCTTCTTTCGTCTTGCCGAGTTCCAACTCCCCCGCTTCGAGGTCACCCCGAGGAGCAGAGTTCTCCTGGGGAGAAAACAAACGGCGCTTCCCCTCCCCTTAGCAGCCACCAGACGATTGGGGATACACAGTCACCCCAGGAGAGAGGGGATCCCTCCGGTCTTTGTCCTTTTTTGATTTTTCCACTCTTTCCCACTGAAACAATCATCCCGTGTAAGCGTGGCGGTTTGCCCAAAATGACGAATTTGAACGGCGACTCCGATTTGCGCCCGTCGGCCTGTCTGGTGGCCGTACCTGTACCTTTTCTAGGGCTGCTCGTGCCTCTTGGGTGAGGGTCCTCGGAGAGCTTCTCCCTTTGTGGCCGTGCCCCTCCACGGCGGGCGAGCGCGGGCGCCGGGCTGGCTCGGATCTGCGCAGCGGCCAGAGCGTTTTCGGTGCGGGAATGCACGCGGGTTATCTTCGCCTGCTGGACTCGGCTTCTCAGCAGCGGCTGGCCCGGACTGCGGCGCGACTGCGGCGGCAGATAAAAGCTGGGCTCTCAGCTGAGCGGGTTTAAAGGGGGTTTATTCGGGCCCGAGCGGCGGGAGCTCGGCAGCTCGTCCAAACTGCCGGCCAGAGAGAGTTTGAATTCCCCTCCCCGATCTGACAAGCAGGGGAGGGTTCAGGGGAGGTGACAACAGGATAGCAAATCAGGGGATTCGGGGGGTAACGGGGGGTGTCCACTTCTAAGCCTCTGAGCACTGACAAAGGGGCAAAAGGGGATTCCCCCGGGCACCAACAGAATCACAGAATCACAGAATAATGAGGTTGGAAGAGACCTCTAAGATCATCGAGTCCAACCTATGCCTTACCACCTCAACTAGACCCTAGCACTAAGTGCCATGTCCAGTCTTTTTTTAAACACATCCAGAGATGGTGACTCCACCACCTCCCTGGGAAGACAATTCCAGTGCTTTATTACTCTTTCAGTGAAATTTTTTTTCCTAATATCTAACCTGTACCTTCCCTGACGTAGCTTGAGGCTGTGTCCCCTTGTTCTGTCAGTTGCTGCCCGGTGGAAGAGACCGACCCCCACCTGTCCACAACCTCCCTTCAGGAAGTTGTAGAGAGTGATAATGTCACCTCTAAGCCTCCTCTTCTCCAGGCTGAACAACCCCAGCTCCTTCAAACGTTCCTCACAGGACTTGTGTTCCCAGCCCCTCACCTATCACCCGGCGCCCCCCTGGGAATTTCCCAATCTGGGGAGGGGTCCCCAAGTGACAGACAGGATGCCCAAGAGGAGAGAGAGGGGCTTTGATGCAGTGTCCGTCTTCGTGCTTGCCAGCGCGGCCGCAGGCCAGCTCCGTTGTGCTCTGCAGCAGCGTGGATGGGTCGGGGCGGCACGTCGGGCGAGCCGCCTCCTCCCCGTGGGTTCTCGATTCCCCCGCGCCAGCGACGGGCGGATCGATGGAGAACGCAACCGCGGCGGCCAAAGAAAGGGCGACTCCTCCGGGCGGGGTAAAACGGTGTTTATTGCAGGGAGAGGGAGCACGGAGCTCGGCACCCTCTCATCCCCTGCCCAGAAGAGCCCCGGGAGCAGGTGTGCACGAGCTCAAAAACAGGGGAGGGGACCGGGGTGGCGACAACCGGCCAGCCAATTACAGTAATGAGGGGTAGAACTGGGGGTGTAAACCTAATCACTGGGGGCAACCAAAAAACGAAGAGAGGGGATTGCCAGGGCCCCAGCCTATCACTCGACCCCCTCCCTGGAGCTTTCTAGAATCCAGGGAAGGGTCCAGGAGGTGACAGACAGGGCGCCCAAGGGGAGAGAGAGGAGATTGACAGTTAGGTATCAAAGGGGGAAGAGATGACTGACATATAACTGACTTTTCTAACTCTGGGCAGACAGGTTACAACCGATACCAAAAACAGGGGGGTACAAGGAACAAACCATTACAGAAAACTCAATATAAATTACAATAAATAAATAAAACAAACGCACACCACCACAAATACCTACTACCTGTACTAACCAGGTCATCTCTATTCTGACCCCATCTCCTTAAATCACTTTGTGCCGCATCACTGCAGGAAATGGAGTGAATGAAGAAGAAAGAAGAAGCAGGAGACAACGCCCCAAATCCTCCATCTTGCTCCCATCCATTTCCATAGTAACGAACCCAAAACTACGATTTTTTCACCCCGTGATAACCAAACTCCTCTCTCTCACACTCTTGTGGTCTGTAATTCATCTCTCAGTGCAGGAAGCCTTTCCCATGGACTGGGATCAAAGCCGGTGTCCCTCTGGGCTCTGTGCCGGGGTCTCAGATCCTCCTGTCCATGTCCCAGACCCCTCTGCCCAGGTCTCTGACCCTCTAGCGTGACCAAAGTGATGCCCTGGACTCCGGCAGGGAAGTATGACCTCCCTGCTCCTGCTGGCCACACCATTCCTGATCCAGGCCAGGTGCCATTGGCCCTCTTGGCCACCTGGGCACACTGCTGGCTCACGTTCGGGTGCTGTCACCAGCGCCCCCAGGTCCCTTTCCTCCTGGGCACTGTCCAGCCACACCGTCCCCAGCCTGTAACGCTGCCGGGGGTTATTGCGGCCAAAGTGCAGGACTCGGCACTTGGACTTACTAAATTTCATCATGTTAGACTCTTCCCATGCTTCCAACCGTTCCAGATCTCTCTGCTGGGCCCTCCTACCTTCCAACAGATCGACACACGCTCCCAGCTCAAAGTCATCCGCAGATTTAATAATCAAAGATTCAATACCCTCATCCACGTCATCAGTAAAAATATTGAACAGAGCTGGCCCCAGCACAGACCCGTGAGGGACACCACTGGTGCCTGGCCCCAGCTGGATGCAGCAGCGTTCCCCACCGCTCTCTGGGCCCGGCCATGCAGCCAGTTCCTAACCCAGCACGGAGGGCTCCTGTCCAAGCCACGGGCTGTTCGTTTATCCAGGGGTGTGCTGTGGGAGACAGTGTCAAAGGCCGTGCTGGAATCCAAATAGACAACATCCACAGCCCTTCCTGCATCCACCAGGCGGGTCAGCTGGTCATAAAAGGAGATGAGGTTGGTCAAACATGACCTACCCCTCCTAAACCTGAGCTGAATGGGTCTGAGACCCCGGCCATCCTGTAAGTTCTGTGTGATGGCACTTAATATAAACTGTTGCATTCTCTTGCCAGGCCCTGAGGTCAGGCTGACTGGTCTGTAATTACCAGGATCCTCCTTCGCACCCTTTTTGTGAATGGGTGTCACATTGGCCAGCTTACGGAGGGATAACAAACTTAAAGAAAGTCTCTCCCCTTGAAGATCGTCGCTGTGCTCCGCCGCTCCGTCTCCGCTGGCGCTGGGAGAAAAGGAGATGTGCAGGGCTGGTCCTGGTGGGGTGGGTCCCCTGTGGAGGCCCCCGGTGCTTCCCCAGGTCCTCAGTCCGGAGAGGTTGGAACAGCTCCGAGGAGAGGGCAAAAAAAGGGAAAAAAACCCTTCAGCTATTCTACAGGCTCTGACTGCGCTAGCACTAAACTAACTAAATAACTAACTCCCGGGGAAAAAAACAACTGAGCTTATTTCGTCTTGCCGAGTTCCAACTCCCCCGCTTCGAGGTCACCCCGAGGAGCAGAGTTCTCCTGGGGAGAAAACAAACGGCGCTTCCCCTCCCCTTAGCAGCCACCAGACGATTGGGGATACACAGTCACCCCAGGAGAGAGGGGATCCCTCCGGTCTTTGTCCTTTTTTGATTTTTTCCACTCTTTCCCACTGAAACAATCATCCCGTGTAAGCGTGGCGGTTTGCCCAAAATGACGAATTTGAACGGCGACTCCGATTTGCGCCCGTCGGCCTGTCTGGTGGCCGTACCTGTACCTTTTCTAGGGCTGCTCGTGCCTCTTGGGTGAGGGTCCTCGGAGAGCTGAGCTCCTCTCCCTTTGTGGCCGTGCCCCTCCACGGCGGGCGGGCGCGGGCGCCGGGCTGGCTCGGATCTGCGCAGCGGCCAGAGCGTTTTCGGTGCGGGAATGCACGCGGGTTATCTTCACCTGCTGGACTCGGCTTCTCAGCAGCGGCTGGCCCGGACTGCGGCGCGACTGCGGCGGCAGATAAAAGCTGGGCTCTCAGCTGAGCGGGTTTAAAGGGGGTTTATTCGGGCCCGAGCGGCGGGAGCTCGGCAGCTCGTCCAAACTGCCGGCCAGAGAGAGTTTGAATTCCCCTCCCCGATCTGACAAGCAGGGGAGGGTTCAGGGGAGGTGACAACAGGATAGCAAATCAGGGGATTCGGGGGGTAACGGGGGGTGTCCACTTCTAAGCCTCTGAGCACTGACAAAGGGGCAAAAGGGGATTCCCCCGGGCACCAACAGAATCACAGAATCACAGAATAATGAGGTTGGAAGAGACCTCTAAGATCATCGAGTCCAACCTATGCCTTAACACCTCAACTAGACCATAGCACTAAGTGCCATGTCCAGTCTTTTTTTAAACACATCCAGAGATGGTGACTCCACCACCTCCCTGGGAAGACAATTCCAGTGCTTAATTACTCTTTCAGTGAAAAATTTTTTCCTAATATCTAACCTGTACCTTCCCTGACGTAGCTTGAGGCTGTGTCCCCTTGTTCTGTCAGTTGCTGCCCGGTGGAAGAGACCGACCCCCACCTGTCCACAACCTCCCTTCAGGAAGTTGTAGAGAGTGATAATGTCACCTCTAAGCCTCCTCTTCTCCAGGCTGAACACCCCCAGCTCCTTCAAACGCTCCTCACAGGACTTGTGTTCCAAGCCCCTCACCTATCACCCGGCGCCCCCCTGGGAATTTCCCAATCTGGGGAGGGGTCCCCAAGTGACAGACAGGATGCCCAAGAGGAGAGAGAGGGGCTTTGATGCAGTGTCCGTCCTCGCGCTTGCCAGCGCGGCCGCAGGCCAGCTCCGTTGTGCTCTGCAGCAGCGTGGATGGGTCGGGGCGGCACGTCGGGCGAGCCGCCTCCTCCCCGTGGGTTCTCGATTCCCCCGCGCCAGCGACGGGCGGATCGATGGAGAACGCAACCGCGGCGGCCAAAGAAAGGGCGACTCCTCCAGGCAGGGTAAAACGGTGTTTATTGCAGGGAGAGGGAGCACGGAGCTCGGCACCCTCTGATCCCCTGCCCAGAAGAGCCCCGGGAGCAGGTGTGCACGAGCTCAAAAACAGGGGAGGGGACCGGGGTGGCGACAACCGGCCAGCCAATTACAGTAATGAGGGGTAGAACTGGGGGTGTAAACCTAATAACTGGGGGCAACCAAAAAACGAAGAGAGGGGATTGCCAGGGCCCCAGCCTATCACTCGACCCCCTCCCTGGAGCTTTCTAGAATCCAGGGAAGGGTCCAGGAGGTGACAGACAGGGCGCCCAAGGGGAGAGAGAGGAGATTGACAGTTAGGTATCAAAGGGGGAAGAGATGACTGACATATAACTGACTTTTCTAACTCTGGGCAGACAGGTTACAACCGATACCAAAAACAGGGGGGTACAAGGAACAAACCATTACAGAAAACTCAATATAAGTTACAATAAATAAATAAAACAAACGCACACCACCACAAATACCTACTACCTGTACTAACCAGGTCATCTCTATTCTGACCCCATCTCCTTAAATCACTTTGTGCCGCATCACTGCAGGAAATGGAGTGAATGAAGAAGAAAGAAGAAGCAGGAGACAACGCCCCAAATCCTCCATCTTGCTCCCATCCATTTCCATAGTAACGAACCCAAAACTACGATTTTTCACCCCGTGATAAACCAAACTCCTCTCTCTCACACTCTTGTGGTCTGTAATTCATCTCTCAGTGCAGGAAGCCTTTCCCATGGACTGGGATCAAAGCCGGTGTCCCTCTGGGCTCTGTGCCAGGGTCTCAGATCCTCCTGTCCATGTCCCAGACCCCTCTGCCCAGGTCTCTGACCCTCCAGGGTGACCAAAGGGATGCCCTGGACTCCGGCAGGGAAGTATGACCTCCCTGCTCCTGCTGGCCACACCATTCCTGATCCAGGCCAGGTGCCATTGGCCCTCTTGGCCACCTGGGCACACTGCTGGCTCACGTTCGGGTGCTGTCACCAGCGCCCCCAGGTCCCTTTCCTCCTGGGCACTGTCCAGCCACACCGTCCCCAGCCTGTAACGCTGCCGGGGGTTATTGCGGCCAAAGTGCAGGACTCGGCACTTGGACTTACTAAATTTCATCATGTTAGACTCTTCCCATGCTTCCAACCGTTCCAGATCTCTCTGCTGGGCCCTCCTACCTTCCAACAGATCGACACACGCTCCCAGCTCAAAGTCATCCGCAGATTTAATAATCAAAGATTCAATACCCTCATCCACGTCATCAGTAAAAATATTGAACAGAGCTGGCCCCAGCACAGACCCGTGAGGGACACCACTGGTGCCTGGCCCCAGCTGGATGCAGCAGCGTTCCCCACCGCTCTCTGGGCCCGGCCATGCAGCCAGTTCCTAACCCAGCACGGAGAGCTCCTGTCCAAGCCACGGGCTGTTCGTTTATCCAGGGGTGTTCTGTGGGAGACAGTGTCAAAGGCCGTGCTGGAATCCAAATAGACAACATCCACAGCCCTTCCTGCATCCACCAGGCGGGTCAGCTGGTCATAAAAGGAGATGAGGTTGGTCAAACATGACCTACCCCTCCTAAACCTGAGCTGAATGGGTCTGAGACCCCGGCCATCCTGTAAGTTCTGTGTGATGGCACTTAATATAAACTGTTGCATTCTCTTGCCAGGCCCTGAGGTCAGGCTGACTGGTCTGTAATTACCAGGATCCTCCTTCGCACCCTTTTTGTGAATGGGTGTCACATTGGCCAGCTTATGGAGGGATAACAAACTTAAAGAAAGTCTCTCCCCTTGAAGATCGTCGCTGTGCTCCGCCGCTCCGTCTCCGCTGGCGCTGGGAGAAAAGGAGATGTGCAGGGCTGGTCCTGGTGGGGTGGGTCCCCTGTGGAGGCCCCCGGTGCTTCCCCAGGTCCTTAGTCCAGAGAGGTTGGAACAGCTCCGAGGAGAGGGCAAAAAAAGGGAAAAAAACCACTTCAGCTATTCTACAGGCTCTGACTGCGCTAGCACTAAACTAACTAACTAACTCCCGGGGAAAAAAACAACCGAGCTTCTTTCGTCTTGCCGAGTTCCAACTCCCCCGCTTCGAGGTCACTCCGAGGAGCAGAGTTCTCCTGGGGAGAAAACAAACGGCGCTTCCCCTCCCCTTAGCAGCCACCAGACGATTGGGGATACACAGTCACCCCAGGAGAGAGGGGATCCCTCCGGTCTTTGTCCTTTTTTGATTTTTCCACTCTTTCCCACTGAAACAATCATCCCGTGTAAGCGTGGCGGTTTGCCCAAAATGACGAATTTGAACGGCGACTCCGATTTGCGCCCGTCGGCCTGTCTGGTGGCCGTACCTGTACCTTTTCTAGGGCTGCTCGTGCCTCTTGGGTGAGGGTCCTCGGAGAGCTGAGCTCCTCTCCCTTTGTGGCCGTGCCCCTCCACGGCGGGCGGGCGCGGGCGCCGGGCTGGCTCGGATCTGCGCAGCGGCCAGAGCGTTTTCGGTGCGGGAATGCACGCGGGTTATCTTCACCTGCTGGACTCGGCTTCTCAGCAGCGGCTGGCCCGGACTGCGGCGCGACTGCGGCGGCAGATAAAAGCTGGGCTCTCAGCTGAGCGGGTTTAAAGGGGGTTTATTCGGGCCCGAGCGGCGGGAGCTCGGCAGCTCGTCCAAACTGCCGGCCAGAGAGAGTTTGAATTTCCCCTCCCCGATCTGACAAGCAGGGGAGGGTTCAGGGGAGGTGACAACAGGATAGCAAATCAGGGGATTCGGGGGGTAACGGGGGGTGTCCACTTCTAAGCCTCTGAGCACTGACAGAGGGGCAAAAGGGGATTCCCCCGGGCACCAACCTATCACTCGACGCCCCCCTGGGAATTTCCCAATCCGGGGAGGGGTCCCCAAGTGACAGACAGGATGCCCAAGAGGAGAGAGAGGGGCTTGACAAGGATAGGTGGGGAGTGGGATGATTGACATAAAACAACTTGTTATACAGCAAACTCACAGGGGAGGAACCGTTACAGAAAATGGAGGCACAGTGGAATGAACCATAGCATAAAACTTCTTGTAAAACTTAAAAAAATTACTTAAGAACTTGATAAAACAATTCTTGCACCGCCACATCTCCCCCTTCTTTGTTTAATAAGAGGAGGAGAACCGGAACCGGGGAGGACGATACTCGGAGTCCGGGTATCTCTCGGCGAGCCACTCTAGCTGAGTGGGCCACTGCATCTGAGGTTCTTCTTCGCCTGGATTTCTGCTTTCCTCTGGGTCTTCCTCCAGTTCCACGTCCTCCTCCCATCCAGGCGCCCATGGCATTGCGATTTGGTTCACGGAGGGGGAGTGTGTGGTGCTAGAAATTAATCTACCGAACATTCTTTTGATGATGCCAATTGCAATTAAAATTAACACAGCAATAAACAAAACTAACAGAACTGATTTCAAAGTTGAGCCTACGCAGCCCGAAATTCCCCAGTCCCCAAACATCCCACTCAGGCTGTCACCAGTCTCTCTTTTGATGTCATTCAGCATGCCCCGGATGCTCTGGATGGCTTTGTGGACATCCTCAGCCTTCGTCGACAGGTTGAAACAGCACAACCCCTCGAACTCCTCACACCGAGGCCCATGGAGGAGGAGGAGGTAGTCGATCGCTGCTCGGTTTTGCAGCGTCGCCTGCCTCGTCACCTCCTCGTCTGACAGGAGGCCGGCCAGCACGTTGGAAGTTAAATTTGCCTGTTTAGCCACCCAACGCTCCAGGTGAGCCAGCTCACCTAGAGCCTTCGCAGTCGATACCCAGGGTGAAAAGACTGTGACTGCCACTCCCTTTACTTTTGACCAGTGGATAATTTCTGGGTCACAGTCGGCATCGAGTGAGGCCAAATCTCTTTTTTGGACCTTTTTGCCGGTGCAATTTTTTCGCTGCCAATTCATGAGAGTGGTCTTGTTGGGGGAAACAAGCCCCACCGGCCAAAAGTACATGGTCCTCCTACGAGGCGAGGGGCGATGCCTGCCCAGGCTCTATCCCCACAAATCAAAAATACACCCTTAGGAAGGGTCAGGGGTTTCCCATCAGTAGTCGAGGCCATCTCCACATGGGCGATCCGGCTGCACCATATTCTGGCTGTGTAGACGTCCTTGGTCTGATAGACAAACTGATAAGATCTCTCCTGACCCTGAGGGGAGGTGAACATAAAATGAACACAACAAGAAGCATTTGAGGAACCCAAAATTTCCAGCTCATTGAGAGGAAAACTTAAGGTTGAAAGGGCGGAAATATATTTTTTCCATAACAAAAACGGATTTCTAACGGGATATGTAATTTCAACATCGAGAAAGGAATCAGGTGGGGATAGCTGGGGTACGGATTGACCCTTAGAGGCGCCCTCTCTATTGGCCTGCTCTGTGATCTCCAGGAGCTTGGCGGGTAACTCCTTGGTTCCATCCCCACAAGGCAGGTAGGTCATGAGCGGTTTGTCTGCTGACGTGGCTGAGAGGCAGATGTGGTCCTGCCCCCTCGCCCTGGCGAGAGTCGCTTGAACTCCTTCATAGGCGGCTAAGATTTCCTTCTCTGTTGGAGTGTAGTTGGCTTCGGACCCTCTGTAGCTTCGGCTCCAGAATCCCAGTGGTCGGCCCCGAGTCTCCCCAGGCACCTTCTGCCAAAGGCTCCAGGACAGGCTATTGTTCCCGGCTGCTGAGTAGAGCACGTTCTTCACATCTGGTCCCGTCCTCACTGGGCCAAGGGCCACTGCATGAGCGATCTCCTCCTTGATCTGGGCAAAGGCTTGTTGCTGCTCAGGGCCCCAGTGGAAATCATTCTTTTTTCGAGTGACCAGGTAAAGAGGGCTCACAATCTGGCTGTACTCAGGAATATGCATCCTCCAGAAACCTATGGCACCTAGGAAAGCTTGTGTTTCCTTCTTGCTGGTCGGTGGAGACATCGCTGTGATCTTGTTGATGACCTCAGTGGGAATCTGCCGCCATCCATCTTGCCACTTTACTCCCAGGAACTGGATCTCTCGGGCAGGTCCCTTGACCTTGCTCTGCTTGATGGCAAAACCAGCTTTCAGGAGAATTTGGATGATCTTCTCTCCTTTCTCAAACACTTCCATTGCCGTGTTCCCCCACACAATGATGTCATCGATATACTGTAGGTGCTCCGGAGCCTCACCCTTTTCCAGTGCAGCTTGGATCAGTCCATGGCAGATGGTAGGACTGTGCTTCCACCCCTGGGGCAGTCGGTTCCAGGTGTACTGCACGCCCCTCCATGTGAAGGCAAACTGAGGCCTGCATTCTGCTGCCAAAGGAATGGAGAAAAATGCGTTAGCAATGTCAGTTGTGGCATACCATTTTGCTGCCTTGGACTCCAGCTCGTACTGGAGCTCCAACATGTCTGGCACAGCAGCGCTCAGTGGTGGTGTCACCTCATTCAATGCACGGTAGTCCACAGTCAATCTCCATTCTCCTTCAGATTTGCGCACAGGCCAGATGGGGCTGTTGAAGGGTGAGTGGGTTTTACTAACCACCCCTTGGCTCTCCAGCTCTTGAATCATCTTATGAATGGGAATCACAGCATCTCGAGTGGTTCTATACTGTCGGCGGTGTACTATAGAAGTGGCAATTGGTACCCGTTGTTCTTGTACTTTCAGGAGTCCTACTGCAGAGGGATTCTTGGACAGTCCAGGCAAGGTGTTCAATTGCCGGATGCCCTCTGTTACTACAGCCGCTATCCCGAATGCCCGAGTCCTTTCGGGTCTTTGAAATACCCACTTCGGAGGTAATCTATGCCCAAAATACATGGGGCCTCTGGGCCAGTCACAATAGGGTGTTTCTCCCACTCCTTTCAGTCAGGCTCACATCTGCTTCCACCAAAGTAAACTCCTGCGATCCCCTGTCACGCCAGCGATAGAGATGGATTGTGCCCCTCCACGTCCTGATGGCATTAACGTGCGCTGCGCACCGGTATCCACCAAGGCCTCTCAGTCTTGTGGTTCAGATGTGCCCGGCCAAGGGATCCACACAGTCCAAAACAGGCGGTTTTCCCCAGCCTCTGCCTGGCTGGAGGCCGGGCCCCTCTGCGGCAGCGTCCCTCACGCCTGGCGGGCGCTGGCCGCAGGCCGGCTCAGCCCTGCATCGCTCGGGGTCGCGGTGCCCGGTTTGCGCTGAGCGGCGCGGCCGCAGGCTCGCTCGGTGGATTCGCACCGCGGCGCCGTGGTGAGGCCGGGGCGGCGGGCAGAGCGAGCCGCCTCCTCCCTGTGGGTACTTGGGTCCCACCGCCAGCGACGGGCGCGTGGATGGAGCAAACAAGCGCGGCAGCTGAAGGAAAGGCGGACTCCTCTGAGCAGGGCGTGAGATGGGTTTGTTGAAACAGAGGGAGCGCGGGGCTCAGCACTCTGCAGCCTGCTGCCCAGAAGAGGCCCCGAGAGCAGGCGTGCGAGAGTTTTTAAAGTGGGGTGTAAACAGGGGTGGTGACAACGGGTCAGCCAGTCACAAATACTGAGGGTGCAACCGGGGGTGTAAACCATGGAACAGGGAAACAACCACGAGACGATGGGAGGGGATTTCCAGGCCCCAGCCTATCACTCAGCGCCCTCCCTGGAGCTTTCCAGAAGCCAGGGAAGGGTCTTGGAGTGATAGACAGGGCGCCCAAGGGGAGAGAGAGAGGATTGACAACTGGGATCGAGGGGGAAGGGACGATGGACAGATAACGAACAGGGACCACTCAGCAGTAAACAAGTTAAAACCATTACAGAAGCAGGGGGTACAGGGAACAAACCATTACACCAAATCTGTATAAATCCATAATAAAACGAATAAAACAAATCCCACAGCACCACAGGTCGGGGTCGCAGGCGGGGCGAGCTGCCTCCTCCCTGTGGGCTCTTGGTTCCCCGCACCGGCGACGGGAGCTGACGGTGCCGCGACCGCGGCGACGGACGAAGGGTCGGGCTGTGTCCTGAGCGGGGTTCAGGGCGGTTTATTAAAGGGGAGTCGGGCAAGGAGCCGCTGCCCAGAGAGAGCCCCTAGAAGCGGGCTGCACGAACTTACAAACGGGGCAGTGTTGGGAAGGATGAAGCCAGAAAGCCCTATAAATATGATTGCCTATGTTCTGAGAATGTAAGACCTGTAACTGAGATAGAATTGAAAGTAAGTTTTGATGTTTAAAATGTCCTAGCTGCTGATGCCTGAGAAAACAACCCCCAATGTACGATTCATCCCACACATGTAACTCTCCCTAAAGCAGCAAGTGTCTGTAGCCCCATTGGCACAAGGCTGTTTCAGCTCACCTCGAGACCTCTTATCAGAGGGCTGCGAGAGTGGGCCGCGCTCTTTCTGCTTCTCTCTTGGCTCTGTGTGCTCTCCTCCTTTGCTCTTCTCTCTTGCATCTTGCTCTTGGAATTTCTTTATCACTCACTGCCCCCATTTACCAAGGCCATGCTGCAGCTGCGCCTGGCAGCTCCGGGCAAAGCCTCACGCTCTAGACAATAAACCTCTTCTGCTACAACCCAACTTCAGAGATCTCTCGTCCAGATTCACACACACCGTCCTGGAGTCCTCAGCAGCAGGAGTAACAGGCATTTTTCGACAGGGCAGGATCAAGGGGTGGCGACAAGGGCTCAGCTGATCGGGGGTGGAACGAGGGGTGTCAGCTTTTAAACGTCGGGTCAGTCACAAGGCGGGAGAAGGAGATTCCCCAGGCGCCAGCCTATCGCTCGACGCCTCCCCTGGATCTTTCCAGAAGCCAGGGAAGGGCCCCGAAGTGACAGCCCAAGAGTTTTAAGGTCTTATTTCAAAGCCTTTATTTATGTCTACATTTGTGTGTTCTGCTTTGGAGTTTGTTGTCAGCTTCACAGGACTGTGATTTTTTTTTTTTTTTGTAAGATTTTTAGAATTCTTTGTAACTTTATTTCTCGCGTTTCTTTTTTGGACAAGAAAGGTTTCTTTGATGGTTTTGTTTATTATCTGTTGTACACGCTGAAGTACATAAGCTATTTATACTACTATTAAAATAACTAATATATATAAACTTATTTTACAAAGCTCTTTTAATTAAGGTGTAAAGTTCTGTCTTTCCAACAAATTGTCTGTGACTCGCTGTCTTTGATGTGAGCTGTTAAATCTTTCGTATGATTTTTGTGGATGGATTTGGAACGGTTAGATTGGGTTTATACAGCACAATTCTTTAAATTCTTCACAAGTATGTGTATGTGCTAATAAAAGAAAATTAATTGCTGCTTTATTTTGTTTATTTTATTTAATACTGCTGACGTTTGTCAGCATATTACTGATTGTAATGGGTGTGGTATTCGTTTATTTAGGTAACATTTTACTTTATTTCATTGTTTTAATGCTATGGCCGAAGTAAGTTGGGGTGGAAATAAACTCGCTGAAAGCCTTTTCGTTTGCAGGGCATAAAATCATTTCTACAATTTTCTTCATATTGATAGGTAATTTTTTTTCTATATTTTTTTTTACCACTGGGTGCAATTACAGTGAGCTCTTTAATGTTGCGTGGACTCCTTTTAAGGCGTGATGAAACGTTTTGCCAAGTCTTGTCTTTACAAATGAGCTGGCATCCTTTTGGTAATTGTTGTGGATATGGGTCAGCTCCGGAAAGCTCAGTCTGAGTAATTAATACGAAAAACTTGAGTTCCTGTATGCAGAGTTAAGGGGAGTGATATCGTGTTTTGAGGAACTGCTTTCTTGCTAATTACGAAAATGTAAGGCAGAAATCTATTGTTAGAGAACTAAGAATTCCTAATTCTCGGGGTTCGGGTATTGTTTTGGGAAGTTATTTGGTTTAAATGTCTTAGTTGCTGGAACCTTGGTGTTAGTAACTTTGTTTGGTTTATTATTAAGTTGCTTTTTGGTTAAAGGGTCATAATGTGTTGGTCAGTCTTTTACTGGCACACCCTTTTTTTCAAGGGTGAATATATAATAATAAAATCTCAACTTGCTAAGGTCAATAATCTTGTTTTGCCTCTGATTATAATTTGTGCTGTTATTTTCATAGCTGTAAAAATTGATTTTGGGGGGCCTATAAGGAAGCCCCGTTGTTAAAATTTTATATTAAAAAATATTTTAAAAATTATATTAAAATTTATATTGAAAATTTATATTAAAAATTTATATTAAAAAATATTTTTCTACTTGCTAAGGCCTAACTCCCCCCAGCAGGAAACCACAGTCGTAACTGTTCTGCGTCCTCACTCTTGTACCTTTTTAACTTCACGCCTAAATCCGCTCTGCTGCTGAAAGCTTTCTGCTTTTCCTGTTTCCCACACCAAGGAAGTCACCGGCTTTGATCCCAGTCCATGGGAAAGGCTTCCTGCACTGAGAGATGAGAGAGAGGAGTTTGGTTTATCACGGGGTGAAAAATCGTAGTTTTGGGTTCTTTAGTATGGAAATAGATGGGAGCAAGATGGAGGATTTGGGGCGTTGTCTCCTGCTTCTTCTTTCTTCTTCATTCACTCCATTTCCTGCAGTGATGCGGCACAAAGTGATTTAAGGAGATGGGGTCAGAGCGGAGATGACCTGTTCAGTATAAGTGATAGGTATTGGCAAATAATGATAATTAAAGAACAGGTAACAATTAGTATAAAAGATAAAGCCACAGCCCAGTGAGGAGGAGTCGCCAGATGCCCGAGCAGCTGCACAGACCTTTGTTGGGCACTGAGAAAATTGTAAAATAAGAAACAATAAACTGTCGCCGAGACACACAAAGCAGTCACACGCAGACGAGCGTTTTGCAAGCAGAGGTTCTTCCAGCTCCTCCTGAGAGAGCGGAGAGAGCAGGCAGCCCCTCTTTGTTTATTCTTTACTTTTTATACATTTCTGGGTCTGGCAGAAGATTGGCTTTTTGGGGTTTCCACCCCTCAGCCTCAGTGGCCAGACCAATTGTCAGTTACAGTTGTTTTCAGGTTAGAAATATGCAAACAAAGGACAGAGAATGAAAAACAAAGGGTTTGTTTATGTTACATCTGTGGGAAAGGTAGAAAACTGCTCTAATATTGTACAGTAACTAAAAGATCTGACTCCATTATGAAATTCAAAAAGCTAATAAGAAAGCTCAGAAAAACCAGGGTAACAATAAACAGATCACACAACCTTGAAAAATCAGAACCTGAAGACTCCGTCTCTTTCTTGCGTCCGGCTCAGGGCTTTGCAGAAGGCAAAGGACTCTAAAACCACCCGAATCTCGGGAGAAAAACCACAGATTCTGCATCCTGTGGGAGAAGTAAAAAGGCTGGAAGTGGGGAAGGGGAAAATGGGAATCTTGGAGGAAATACCTCAGCGCCGCGGGGCTGCTGAGGAAGCAGGGAAGGTCTCGGGTTTGTGCGTGGAGACTCCTCGCCATCTCCTGTTCCTGCCCTGTCCCTGTCCTGCCGGGGCTGCACTGGGGTGTCTCAAAGGGCTCCTCTGTGACACAGCGCCTGCCACCAGCTCTCGGCTTTTTCTCCGAGATCCGGGTGGTTTTAGAGTCTTTTTGCCTTCTGCAAAGCCCTGAGCTAAAAGCAAGAAAGAGACGGAGTCTTCAGGTTCTGATTTTTCAAGGTTGTGTGATTTGTTTATTGTTTCTTATCTTACAATTTTCTCAGTGCCCAACAAAGGTCTGTGCAGCTGCTCGGGCATCTGGCGACTCCTCCTCACTGGGCTGCGGCTTTATCTTTTATACTAATTGTTACGTGTTCTTTATTTATCATTATTTGCCAATACCTACTACCTGTACTAACCAGGTCATCTCCGCTCTGACCCCATCTCCTTAAATCACTTTGTGCCGCATCACTGCAGGAAATGGAGTGAATGAAGAAAGAAGAAGCAGGAGACAACGCCCCAAATCCTCCATCTTGCTCCCATCCATTTCCATAGTAACGAACCCAAAACTACGGTTTTTCACCCCGTGATAAACCAAACTCCTCTCTCTCACACTCTTGTGGTCTGTAATTCATCTCTCAGTGCAGGAAGCCTTTCCCATGGACTGGGATCAAAGCCGGTGTCCCTCTGGGCTCTGTGCCAGGGTCTCAGATCCTCCTGTCCATGTCCCAGACCCCTCTGCCCAGGTCTCTGACCCTCCAGCGTGACCAAAGTGATGCTCTGGACTCTGACAGAATGCCTCTAAAACTTCCCCAGCCCTCACATCAGTTAACCCATGAAACCCCACTGTTACCCTGGTTTTTCTGAGCTTTCTTATTAGCCTTCTTGAAATTCATAATGGAGTCAGATCTTTTAGTTACTGTACAATATTAGAGCAGTTTTCTACCTTTTCCCACAGATGTAACATAAGCAAATCCTTTGTTTTTCATTCTCTGTCCTTTGTTTCCATATTTCTAACCTGAAAACAACTGTAACTGACAGTTGGTCTGGCCACTGAGGCTGAGGGGTGGAAACCCAAAAAGCCAATCTTCTGCTAGACCCACAAATGTATAAAAAAGTAAAGAATAAACAAAGAGGAGTCTTCCTTCTCTCTCCGCTCTCTCAGGAGGAGCTGGAAGAACCTCTGCTTGCAAAATGCTCGTCTGCGTGTGACTGCTTTGTGTGTCTCGGCGACAGTTTATTGTTTCTTATCTTACAATTCTCTCAGTGCCCAACAAAGGTCTGTGCTGCTGCTCGGGCATCTGGCGACTCCTCCTCACTGGGCTGTGGCTTTATCTTTTATACTAATTGTTACCTGTTCTTTATTTATCATTATTTGCCAATACCTATCACTTATACTGAACAGGTCATCTCTACTCTGACCCACTCTCTTTAAACGACTTTGTGCCACCGTCACTGCAGGAAATGGAGTGAATGAAGAAGAAAGAAGCAGCAGGAGACAACGCCCCAAATCCTCCATCTTGCTCCCATCCACTTCCATACTAAAGAACCCAAAACTACGATTTTTCACCCCGTGATAAACCAAACTCCTCTCTCTCACACTCTTGTGGTCGGTAATTCATCTCTCAGTGCAGGAAGCCTTTCCCATGGACTGGGATCAAAGCCGGTGTCCCTCTGGGCTCTGTGCCGGGGTCTCAGATCCTCCTGTCCATGTCCCAGACCCCTCTGCCCAGGTCTCTGACCCTCCAGCGTGACCAAAGGGATGCTCTGGACTCTGACAGAATGCCTCTAAAACTTCCCCAGCCCTCACATCAGTTAACCCATGAAACCCCACTGTTACCCTGGTTTTTCTGAGCTTTCTTATTAGCCTTCTTGAAATTCATAATGGAGTCAGATCTTTTAGTTACTGTACAATATTAGAGCAGTTTTCTACCTTTTCCCACAGATGTAACATAAACAAATCCTTTGTTTTTCATTCTCTGTCCTTTGTTTGCATATTTCTAACCTGAAAACAACTGTAACTGACAGTTGGTCTGGCCACTGAGGCTGAGGGGTGGAAACCCAAAAAGCCAATCTTCTGCTAGACCCACAAATGTATAAAAAGTAAAGAATAAACAAAGGGGCTCTCTTCCTCCTCTCTCCGCTCTCTCAGGAGGAGCTGGAAGAACCTCTGCTTGCAAAATGCTCGTCTGCGTGTGACTGCTTTGTGTGTCTCGGCGACAGTTTATTGTTTCTTATCTTACAATTCTCTCAGTGCCCAACAAAGGTCTGTGCAGCTGCTCGGGCATCTGGCGACTCCTCCTCACTGGGCTGCGGCTTTATCTTTTATACTAATTGTTACCTGTTCTTTATTTATCATTATTTGCCAATACCTATCACTTATACTGAACAGGTCATCTCTACTCTGACCCCATCTCCTTAAATCACTTTGTGCCGCATCACTGCAGGAAATGGAGTGAATGAAGAAGAAAGAAGCAGCAGGAGACAACGCCCCAAATCCTCCATCTTGCTCCCATCCACTTCCATACTAAAGAACCCAAAACTACGATTTTTCACCCCGTGATAAACCAAACTCCTCTCTCTCACACTCTTGTGGTCTGTAATTCATCTCTCAGTGCAGGAAGCCTTTCCCATGGACTGGGATCAAAGCCGGTGTCTTCCTGGGCTCTGTGCCGGGGTCTCAGATCCTCCTGTCCATGTCCCAGACCCCTCTGCCCAGGTCTCTGACCCTCCAGCGTGACCAAAGGGATGCTCTGGACTCTGACAGAATGCCTCTAAAACTTCCCCTCACATCGGTTAACCCATGAAACCCCACAAACCCTCTTTAGGGGCCTCCTCAAGCTCCACCCAGGGAGACCCAACTCCCCCTTAACCCCCTCGGATGTGCCACCCCCACAAACTTCAAACTCCTTCAGGACCCCCCTTTCCTGAGGCCTGGCCCCTTTCCCTGTCGTGCCTCCTCCCCAGACCACCCTTACACCCCCTGAAGATCCCCCTGAGCCCTCCCTTAGGGACCTCAAATCACCTTTAACCCCACCAGAGAACCCCAAAACCCTCAAGATCCCCCGTAAACCCTCCTTAGAGACCTCCAGGACGCCCAAAATGCTTCCAGAGACCGTTTGGGAGCCTCCAGAACTTCCTTGAACCTCGGAGACCATCAGCCTGGCCCTGGTGTCCCGCTGAGACATGACTTTAAAGAGTTCAGATTTTAGCTAAGGGTCACAAGCAATTTATATTGATCAAGATGTAAGTTAGATGAGTAAATGGTAGGTTAATGATTATCAGATGCCCAAGCTATGAGCTTGTTTATAGAAAAAGTGCAGTAAGTGAACCGTCATAAGAACAGATTGAAACCAGAGAGAACAATGGCCAGCACCTGGACTTGGTATCCATCAATCACGAAGCAAGGGGACCTTGGACAGTGCCAGAGGGTCACAGAGACCTGATGAAGACTCTCCTGACTTCATCCTTTGAGACCACTGACCCAATTCGAGACCACCGACCCAATTCAAGAGAAGGATTGCGCACGCGTGAAGGACTGATAGCCTCATTTTGATACAGAGCGGGGATGGGAGGTGCTAGATCGGTTGGATGAATGGGCAGAGTCCAACAGCGTGAAGTTTAATAAGTCTAAGTGTCGAGTTCCACATTCTGGCCACAAAAATCCCCTCCAGCGTTACAGGCTGGGGACAGTGTGGCTGGACAGTGTTCAGGCGGAGAGGGACCTGGGGGTGCTGGTGACAGCCCGTTGGATATGAGCCAGCAATGTGCCTCGGTGGCCAAGAAGGCCAATGGCATCCTGGCCTGGATCAGGAATGGTGTGGCCAGCAGGAGCAGGGAGGTCATTCTTCCCCTGTGGTGAGACCACATCTCGAGTGCATGTGTCCAGTTCTGGGCCCCTCAGTTTAGGAAGGACATTGAGATGCTTGAGCGTGTCCAGAGGAGGGCAACGAGGCTGGTGAGGGGCTGGGAACACAAGTCCTGTGAGGAACGTTTGAAGGAGCTGGGGTTGTTCAGCCTGGAGAAGAGGAGGCTTAGAGGTGACATTATCACTCTCTACAACTTCCTGAAGGGAGGTTGTGGACAGGTGGGGGTCGGTCTCTTCCACCGGGCAGCAACTGACAGAACAAGGGGACACAGCCTCAAGCTACGTCAGGGAAGGTACAGGTTAGATATTAGGAAAAAAAATGTCACTGAAAGAGTAAAAAAGCACTGGAATTGTCTTCCCAGGGAGGTGGTGGAGTCACCATCTCTGGATGTGTTTAAAAAAAGACTGGACATGGCACTTAGTGCTAGGGTCTAGTTGAGGTGTTAAGGCATAGGTTGGACTCGATGATCTTAGAGGTCTCTTCCAACCTCATTATTTGTTGGAGTCCAGGGCATTCCTTTAGTTGCCCTGGACGGTCAGAGACCTGGGCAGGGGGCTCTGAGACCCCAGCCCAGAGCTCAGAGAGACACTGGCTTTGATCTCAGTCCATGGGAAAAACTTCTTAAACTGAGAGAGGGTTTGCAGGCTACGGGAGTGTGAAAAATAGTAGTTTAGTTTATCATAGAGTGAAAAAATAGTAATTTTAGGTTCATGGCATTGGAGTGAATGGGGACAAGATGGAGAATTTGGGGCGTTGCCTCCTTCTTCTTCCTTCTCCTTCCCTCACTCCATTTCTGCAGTGACGTTGGCACAAAGTAGTTAGTGAGGATTGGGTCAGAGTACAGATGACCTTTTTAGTAATAGTGATAGACATTGGTAAGAAATAGTAAATAACGAACACGTAGTAATTAGTATAAAAGATTAAGGACTGCCCAGCTCGGGGGGAGACGTGAGAAGTCCATGCAGCTGCAAACATCATGTTGGACTGTGAGACATTTGTAAGATAAGAAACAATAAACGAAAAATGCAACCTTGAAAAAATCTACACCTGAAGACTCCGTCTCTTCCTTCAGCTTAGCTCAGAGCTGTGCAGGGGGAAAAGGGACCCTGAAACCACCTGAATGTTGGGGAAGCTCCCCGACAATTATTCTGTGATTCTGTGGGGTTATGCACATGTATTGTGTGTAAGATCTTGGAGAATAAATAGAGAGCACAGAGCCTTGTTCGGGGCGGCCACGCCTTTGGGAGATGACTCCCGTGCCGCCCACCGGTGAACAAACACACCACTGTCTAACTTTAACTGGTTAGAGGCTCTTTGTCCGTGATTATATCGGTTTGCAGCTCTCCCCGCCCGGGGCACCCTCCCCATCCCATCCTCGGTCTCTGGCACCCACAAATCCGTAGCACTGAGCATCCTGGCTGTGCTAAACACATCCTGGGAATTCAGCGTCTCGGCATCTTTATATAAGCTATACGGTGCATAAATAAACTGATAGAATACATTATACTAACGAGCCGCTAAAAGGAGTTATAAATCATATTATATCAAACTATTTGTGATTAATAACAACATGCAAAAGGTAATATGTGTTACTTTGGTTTTTCTGGGTTTTTTAAAGCCTTTTGAATTTTCATAAAATGGAGTCAGATCTTTAGCTACTGTACAATATTAGAGCTGTTTCTACCTTTTTCCCACAGATGTAACATAAACAAATCCTTTGTTTTTCATTCCCAAGACGGGAGAGAAAAACACCTGGCAAAGCTTTTCTGGGCAGGTCTATTTGGCTCTCGAAGGTCTGCTCCTAGCGAGGAATCCTCAATGCAGTCAGCAAGACTTTTCTTCTGCCTGGATCTATTGATATATCGCCAAAGAGAGAAGAGAAAAAAGAATCCACTCATGGATGCCGCAGGATCCTTAATTTACTTTTATGAGCCCTAAACACGACAGCTCTTTGCACCATGGAAATTTCCAAAGATCCTGAAACACCGTTGTTCCTCCTCACGGGGCCATTCTAAACCCAAAATTTTCCTTTCCATGAATATTTTCTACCTGTAAGAACCTTCTTCAGGCTTTCTCTTACATCTCCCCTTTGTCAGGGAAGACAGCAGAATTCCTGTGGCTCAGGAACCGAGTGCATCCGTAAACAGCGCGTTGGACAAACCCTGCTGTCTCGGGAATGCTGATGTGTAAAACTGATGCTGTCTGGAGCTGTGGGGACGTGGGGGTGGCAGAGCAAGAGCCCGGGCCAGCGGGGAGCTGGGATGGGGGCAGAGCCAGGGGAAGGGCTCCCCCAGAGCCCCCGGAATGTTGGGGTTTGGAACCTAGCAACGGCCAACAGCCCTCGGAACGTTTGGGATCTGGGCACTGCAGCTGCCAGCAGCTCTTGGGCCTTGCAACGGCAATGTGAATTCGGGGTTTGGACCCAGCAAAGGCCAAAGACCCTTGGACATCGGGGTTTGGATCCAGCAAAAGGCCAACGACCCTTGGACATCGGGGTTTGGATCCAGCAAAGGTCAAAGACCCTTGGACATCAAGGTTTCAATCCAGCAAAGGCCAACGACCCTTGGACATCGGGGTTTGGATCCAGCAAAGGCCAACGACCCTTGGACATCGGGGTTTGGATCCAGCAAAGGTCAAAGACCCTTGGACATCGGGGTTTGGACCCAGCAAAGGTCAAAGACCCTTGGACATTGGGGTTTGGATCCAGCAAAAACCAACGACCCTTGGACATCGGGGTTTGGACCCAGCAAAGGTCAAAGACCCTTGGACATCTGGGTCTGGACCCAGCAAAGGCCAAAGACCCTTGGACATCGGGGTTTGGACCCAGCAAAGGCCAAAGACCCTTGGACATCGGGGTTTGGATCCAGCAAAGGTCAAAGACCCTTGGACATCGGGGTTTGGATCCAGCAAAGGCCAAAGACACTTGGACATCGGGGTTTGGATCCAGCAAAGGTCAAAGACCCTTGGACATCAGGGTTTGGATCCAGCAAAGGTCAAAGACCCTTGGACATTGGGGTTTGGATCCAGCAAAGGCCAAAGACCCTTGGACATCGGGGTTTGGATCCAGCAAAGGTCAAAGACCCTTGGACATCGGGGTTTGGATCCAGCAAAAGCCAACAACCCTTGGACATCGGGGTTTGGATCCAGCAAAAGCCAACAACCCTTGGACATCGGGGTTTGGATCCAGCAAAAGTCAACAACCCTTGGACATCGGGGTTTGGATCCAGCAAAGGCCAAAGACCCTTGGACATTGGGGCTTGGATCCAGCAAAAACCAACAACCCTTGGACATCGGGGTTTGGATGCAGCAAAGGCCGATGGCAATTTGACATTGACCCAGCAAAGGCCAACAACCCTTGGACATCGGGGTTTGGATCCAGCAAAGGCCAACAACCCTTGGACATCGGGGTTTGGATCCAGCAAAAGGCCAACAACCCTTGGACATCGGGGTTTGGACCCAGCAAAGGCCAACGACCCTTGG
Source organism: Progne subis subis (assembly GCA_022316685.1). Classification (NCBI taxonomy): domain Eukaryota; kingdom Metazoa; phylum Chordata; class Aves; order Passeriformes; family Hirundinidae; genus Progne; species Progne subis. The sequence goes on along the minus strand of JAKJHU010001847.1, from coordinate 28,696 downwards.
ATATTGACTTTTATCCTTGCCACTGCCAACACCCCCTGGACGTTGGCGTTTGCCGCGGCCCACGCTGCTCGCGCCGAGGGGCAGATGGAGGCCCAGCAGGTGAGAAAGCCGCTGCTCTCCCTGTGCCGAGCCCAGCGGGGGCCGTGCGGGCCCGGGCTGTCCCACGGGGAGAGGTTCCCTTTGGGAACGCCGAGGGATCGACAGCTGCCCGTTCCCGGGCTGGTGGCAGCTTTGGTGCCGGCTCTGGGCACGAGCCCGGGAGGGAGCGGGGGGCTCCTGGCTTGCGAGGGTGACTCCCTCGGGGCCGGCCGTGCAGCCCGAGGTGCTCTCACCTGTGCTCCTGCGGCGAGCTCGAGGGCTCGCAGTGAGCCAGCAGTTCACTGCACAAATACTTTCTGGCCAGCCACCCTCCCCAAGGGCCCCTGTGTCACCGAGACACACAAAGCAGTCACACGCAGACAAGAGATTTTTGCAGAAGCAGAGGTCCTTCACATCCCAGCTCCTGCTGAGAGAGCGGAGAGAGGAGGAAGAGAGCCCCTTTGTTTATTCTTTACTTTTTATACATTTCTGGGTCTGGCTGAAGATTGGCTTTTTGGGGTTTCCACCCCTCAGCCTCAGTGGTTAGACCAATTGTCAGTTACAGTTGTTTTCAGGTTAGAAATATGCAAACAAAGGACACAGAATGAAAAACAAAGGATTTGTTTATGTTACATCTGTGGGAAAGGTAGAAAACTGCTCTAATATTGTACAGTAACTAAGAGATCTGACTCCATTTATGAAATTCAAAAAGCTAATAAAAAACTCATAAAAACCAGGGATAGCACCCCTGGGGTGAGTGTAACTGTGCTGAGCCGGCTGGAGCCGTTCTGCAGTGGTGTGACTGGGATGTGCAAAGAAATCACACGAGAGACGAGAGATTCTGCAGGGCAGAGTTCCTCCGAGCCAGCTCAAGGCTGAGCCAAGGTCAAGAACACGGCGGAGAGCCCTCTGCCTGTTTATTTCTTGCTTTTTATACATTTGTGGATCTGGCTGTGGATTGGCTTTTGGAGTTCTCACCCCTCAGCCGAATGGTCAAACCAACTGTCAGTTACAATTGTTTTCAGGTTAGAAATATGCAAACAAAGGACAGAGAATGAAAAACAAAGGGTTTGTTTATGTTACATCTGTGGGAAAAAGGTAGAAAACTGCTCCTAATACTGTGCAGTAGCTAAAAGGTCTGACTCCATTTTATGAAAATTCAAAAGGCTTCAAAAAACTCAGAAAAACCAGGGTGAGACAGTGGGATTTAGGGAAGGCAGGTGCAGGAAGCTGGAAGGGGGAAGCTGCCCTGCCGTGGGTCTCCTGTCTGCTCGGAAGGAGGGCTCGTGTCTCCGTGCCCTGTTTTCCCCCAAAGGAGACTCCTCTCCTCCCTCAGCTCCACAAGGTCTGTGACAGGGACTCTGTGGAACGCTGGCAGGAGCCTGGCCTCAGAGGGCATTACTGAATTTCACCGTGACGCCGGCAATAAACGCGCGAAGCACAAACCACGCTCCACGCAGGAGCGGGTTTTGTCATTCAGCCGAATTTCGGAACCGGTTCTCCATTCTTGTTGGGATCGGAAGAGACGTCGCAGGGGCACTTTGGGATAGGAAGGGAATTCCCGACCAACAGCTGGATGTGGGCTTTCAGGCGCCCTCAGGCAGCGGGGCGCCTGTTGCACGGGCGGTTCCTGTGTCCGCACCGACAGCTCCCGGCGTGCAGACTCTGGGAACGTCCTCTCAGCGCCGAGATCCACCCACGCACAGCGTTCCTTTGGACTGCTTCGGGAAGCTCTGGTGGGAGACGAAGGGCAGCTGGAGTGAGAACTTCTGCTTGTCCTCCCCGCTGGCCACGGGCTCAGCTGCCGAGGCCGCGCTCAGCTCGACGCCTTTCCATTCACTCGCGCACTCGAGGCCCTTTCTTTCTCACCCTGGCTCTCGTGGTCCTGCGCTGCCTCGCCGGTCTCCCCAGCTCTGTCTTCTGCTGCTCTGGTGTCCTTGATGTCCACGCCCTCAGCACAGCTTTTACCTTCAGGGGAGCTCTGTCCTGGTTTAGGGACAAATTTGGGAGAAAACCCCCGAATGGGATCCCTCCGGGAAGCAAACCCAAGTGGCCCCTCCCTCCAATTGGTCCAGTAAAAAAATTTTTTTTTGAGAAAAGTAGGAAAAACTATTTTGCTTAACAAACAAAGCGCATACAAGTATAAAGAATGAATAATATGAAACAATAAAACCTCTCGTTCTAGAGTGAGATGGCAAATTGAGAAAGTCCTTGCCGTGGGTGGAGCTCGGCTCTCTCTCAGTCTCTCCTCAGTCCCAGTCCCTCCGGCGCTGCTGGAAAATGCCGAGCTCCAGGCCCCGGTGGGCCGCAGGTGCAGCCCCCAGTGCTCCCCTGGGTTTTCAGTCCAGAGCAGGTTTAAACAGTTCCAAGGAAAAAAAAAGGAAAAAATCAGTCCAGGGAACTTCTCTGCCCTAGCTAGCTGAAACTAACTAAAAGCAGAAAGATCTCTGTCCTGCAGTGTCTCCAAGCCTCTGCTGAACACCCAGTCCGGAGAAGAATGTGCAGGAGTCAGGCAGTTTTCTCAAAACAAACTCTGCGCTTCTCCTCGCTCTTAGAACCGGTCCTAAAGGCACAGAAATCAACAAACAGCAAAAACAGAACAGAGGATTGGGGATACAAGCATCGTAAAATCCACCCTAGGACAAGCTGTCTGTGTGCTTGCTGCTGTTCCCAGCTCTCTGGAGGCATCTTCCCTGCTCCTTATTGCTCATTTGTGCTTGTCCCTGGTTTTAAAAGACAGTTGTCTGCAAGGGAAAGCCAGAGCCTCCCTCGGAATGGAGAATGTAAACCCCTTCCCTCCAAATTATTATAATTTTGCAATTAGGGGCTTTCAGGGAAAGATATGGGAAATAGGAGTAACAGTTCTTTACTGGGAATATTAAAAAAAGGAAATACAATTGTTGTAGTACGAAAAACAAAACCAAACCAACCAAACCAACAACAACAAAACAAAACAAAAACCGAAAACCAAACCAAAAACAAAACAAAAAACCCAAATCAAACGAACAAAAAAAACCCCAAACAAAACCAAACCAAACAAAACAAAAAAAAAACAAGCAAGAAAGGAAGACAAAAATCCTGGAATAAAAACCCTGACAGAGTCAGGTATACAACCTGGCACCCTGTTGGTCAGGGTATTGGAAGCAGTCCAAATAAGTCCTCCTGGAGTAGCAGATGTGGTTCTGTGGAGTAGAGATGGTCCTGTAGAAAGTCCAGTGGTGACGAGATGGGTCCGGTCCTCCTCTGGGAATCCAGTGGAAACAAACCGGATGCCTCGAGTCCTTCAGTCCCAGTTTTTATCTAGCTAGGAACAGCTGGCTCCTCCCCCACTGGGTGGAGCATCTCCCAATGGGATGATGGAATGTGTCATGTCATTGGTGGGCCCTAATGGTCCATTTATCAGAAGATGTCCCCCTGGAAGATGGAGGGGTGGTGAAAGAGATAAGAAACACTGCCACACCTGGGTTTAATGGCTGGGCCATTATCAGAAGGCATCCTCCCCCCTCCCCCCTGGATTTAGAAGGATAAAATATCTCCCAAAACCAGCTTTCAACAGATGAAACAGAATCCACATTTTTAGGCTACATAACCCAGGACAGTGCTCTTTCCCTGCCCGTTCCTGCAGGCCCTGAGAGAAGAGCTTTCTGCCAGGCAGGACTCAAACAACTTCCTGCGGGTGGGCATCAGAGAGGAAATCATGAACCTCCTCCTGGATCAGAGGGCGGCTCTGCAAAAGCAGGTGAGTCAAGCAGCAGTGGCGCCGCAGCCATCAGCAGGTGCTCTGTGCCCCTCTTGCCTTCCCGTGGCACAGCAGCAGCTCAGGCCGTGATCCCTGGGGCTGCCCCACGCCCTGAGCACGGCAGCTGCTCTGAGGGACACTGAGGGATCTGCTGAACCTCAGCTGCTGCCCTGCACAGCTGGGTCAGTCCTCTGGTGTCACCGAGACACGCAAAGCGGTCACACGCAGACAAGAGAATTCTGCAGAGGTTCTTCCGATCCAGCTCCCAGCTGAGAGAGCAGAGAGAAGAGAGCTCCTTTGTTTATTTTTTACCTTTTATACATTTGTGGGTCTAGCAGAAGATTGGCTTTTTGGGGTTTCCACCCCTCAGCCTCAGTGGCCAGGCCAATTGTCAGTTACAGTTGTTTTCAGGTTAGAAATATGCAAACAAAGGACAGAGAATGAAAAACAAAGGGATTTGTTTATGTTACATCTCTGGGAAAAGGTAGAAAATTGCTCCTAATATTGTACAGTAACTAAAAGATCTGACTCCATTCATGAAATTCAAAAAGCTAATAAAAAACTCAGAAAAACCAGGGTAACACTCTGGGCTCTCGAGCAGCGACCATCAGCACGGATTTCCGCTGGCCTCTTCCTGCCAGCCTGGCTTCTGAGGCGCTTCTCCAGGTGCCCTTGGTGACCCAAGGGGAGTTCAAAGCAAGTTGTGTGTACCCACTGTGAGTCTGGTCCTTTCAGGACAGGGACACACGGGGAGCTGGGCTCTGCCTCTCCTCACCGTGCCTGCTCTGGCTGGCAGGGACAGGCCGTGGCCTCTGACTGCTCTGTTGTGTTTGACTTGAGGTGGGAGAGCTGACATCTCGGCTGGCAGCCTGCAGAGAGTCCCAGAGCCTGATTGTCCACAAAGCGCAGCAAGACGGGAGTGAGGCCCTGGAGAGGGGAAAATCCAGGTGAATGAAAGCCTGTGGGAGCCTGCCTTGGGATGAACGGATTCCCTCGTTCTCATCTTTGCATCTGCCGGCGTTTCCTGACGGGCACAGTTCTGAACTGTCCATGCACACGTGTTTCATTCTCCGGATTCCTTTGGAGCCTTCACTTTTCCTGAGGCTTTTGGAGCAGCTCTTTTCCTCCGAGGGCTGTTCTGTTGTTGGGTCGGTGCCTTAACCCTGCCCAAGCTGCGGCGTCAGGAGCTGGGCACATCCATCAGCTCCCCCTTGGGTCTGGTAACTCGAACCCTTTGGGAGCTGGCTCAGCCTGGCATCCTGATTCCTTTGCTGGGCAGGACAATCTCAAAGCCGTGATTCCTGACCTGAGCCAGATGCCCCTCTGAGGAGCCCAAGGCACACCAATGTCTCTCATGGCCCTCTGCTGCCTTGTTGTGCAGGCCAGCTCTAACCCTGGAAGAGAAGGAAGTGAGCCTCAGAAGCCTGGAAGAAAACAAGCCGGCCTGGAGGAAGCAGGGCTGTCAGCTCCATTCTGCTCTTCACCGGGGTGAGCAGCTGCTGTCAGACCGCATAGCAGAACTGCAGGATCTCCACGCCCAGGTAAGCTGTGCGCTGCTGTCCTCTCCTCCAGGGACACACAGCACCACCTGCAGCTGCAGCTGGGGCGTCCGGGCGCTTCCCGCTCCCGGCAGCATCCGCTGCTGCCGTGTTCTGCCCGGGGCTGCTGCTGCGCCCTGAGGCCAAGGCTGCCTCTGGTGCCTCCTGAGGAGGTTTTCCCTGTTCTCTCCTGGGTCCCAGCAGCAGCTCTCAGAGGAGAAGCAGGGGCAGACTCCTTTGGAGCTCCTCCACCCTCTGACCAGCGTTGTCGCGGGCGCAGTTTGTGCTGGGCTGGGCACTGAGCGGTGTGGGGACCCTGGCGTGGTTGTGGCCGGCTGGGGAGGGCTCTTCCAGCACGGCCACTTCATCCCGTGTTTGCAGCTGCCCCACCCAGGATTCCCATTGCCTCCCCTTCTTTCTTGGGACTTTGTCTCCATCGCAATCCTTGGCTCTGCCCCTTCTGTGTGCAGCGTGGGTTTTTTTTGCTGGGAGTCGTTTCTCCTCCGCTCCTCGCCCTCCGGCTCTTGCTCTGCTGCCCCGGGAGCAGCCCTGCCCTTGAGGCTGTGTGCATCCTCCTTCCAGATCCGCTCCCTGCAGGAAGCAGCGCAGGAGAAGGATGCTGCCCAGGCAACTCGAGAGCAGCAGCTGCTGCAGGAGCTGCAGGAGTCCCGAGCAGGCCAGCAGCGCCTGAGGGACTCGGTGCAGGTGCTGCAGGCCGAGGTCTCGCAGCTGCGTTGGAGGCTCCGTAGCTCAGAGGACAGAGCAGAGGCCTCGGCCACACAGCGTCACCAGGCCAGCGGCGGCCACTGCGCAGCTCAGAGCCAGCTGGACAAACTGCTCTTGGCTCTTGTCCACGGCACGATCGGGGGCAGCAGCGACTCGGTCGCCGGGAGCTCAGGCGAGTGCCCAGGCTGGGCTGGCACGTGTGCAGAGCGCGGGGAGCAGGGGAGCCACCGCTGGCTCGTGCTCAGCCCGCTGCGACAGGCTCGGCCTCTCAGTTCGGGCTGACCCCAGCCCCGGGCGAGTCCTGGCAGCGGGACATCCCTGCGGAGCCGCCGTCCGCGTCGGAATGGGGACGCACCGGCAGCACAGAAGGGAAAAGGGCCCCAGCCTGTGGAGCACGGCGCCCGTGCGGTCGTCCTTGGGGCGCGGCTGGCGTCAGCGGTCACCGAAGGGACGCCGGGCTGTGACACGGGTCCTGCTGCACGGGGAGCTCCGGGACAGTGACAAAGGCACCGCCGCCGCCTGCCTGGGAAGAGGCCCGGTGTGCTGGAGACCCTGGGCTGAAATCTTGAACCACAACGTCTTCTCTTTGCAGAAAAGGGTCACGTCGTGAGCCCAGCTGCTTCTCAGGCCACGGACGTCCCCACAGAGCCCACGGTGGACAGAGTGGTGGCAGCCCTGCGCGAGCTGCGGCAGCAGCGGGAGCGTTCCCAGCAAGAGCTGGTAATGTGTGCCCAGCGCTCCCAGAAATCCCGTCCCGCTCTGGGCGAGCAGAGCACCAGCGCCAGGCTGGGTGGCAGTCCTTGCAGGGGCTTGGCTCCTGCCGGGGCACGGAGGAGGATCACGGTCACACCCACCAGCTCTGCCCAGCTGCCCTCTCCCACCTGGGCTATTTCTGCCTTGCTGTTTGTAGCCCTTTGTCTCCTGCCAGCAGTGGCCCTGTGAGGTGATTCTGCTCCTCTCGCCTCTCGCAGAAGGATGCGAGGAAGAAGATTCAGGCCTTGAAGCTGCAGCTGAGCACGGCGCAGGCTCAGAGGGACTGTTTCAGCGCCCGCAATCAGGAGCTGCACAAACAGCTGGCCGAAAAGCAGGAAGGTAAAGCTTTGTGACCGCGGCACGCGGAGCACTCACACGGAGACCAGAGATCTGCAGGGCAGAGCTGCTCCTCAGAGAGAGCCCAAGGCCGAGAGCTCCTCTGCCTGTTTATTTCCTGCTTTTTATACATTTGTGGGTCTGGTTGTGGATTGGCTTCTGGGGTTATCACCTCCCAGCCCAGTGGCCAGACCAGCTGTCAGTTGCAATTGTTTTCAGGTTAGAAATAGGTAAACAAAGGACAGGGAATGAAAAACAAAAGGTTTGTTTATGTTACCATGTGTGAGGAAAAGGGAAAACTGCTCCTAATGTTGTGCAGAAGCTAAAGAGACTGACTCCATCTTATGAACAATCAGAAGGCCTTAAAAAAAACTCAGAAAAACCAGGGTGACACAGCTTCTGCCCTCCCAGCCCTGCCCCAGCCTGTCCCGCCAGCGGGGATCTCTGATGCCACGCAGAGCAAAACTGCAGTGCCCAGAGATGGGAGAGGAGGAAAACAGCCACCAGGAGACTTATCCACAGCAGTGTCAGTGAAAGCTTTTTGTGGGGACAGATCCCGTGGCTGGCAGCGGGTCTGGCTGTGCCAGAGTGATCACCTGCAGAGGCGGCGCCTTTCAGGTGCCGTGGCTCTGCCGAGGGGCTGTGGCTGGATGCCTCGGCTCCATTCCCCAAACTCCAGGCCACCCCAGAGCCTCCGGGCTCTTGGCCTCTCTGCAGCAGGGCTGGACTGCTCCTCCCAGCTCCTCTCTCTCTCTTCGACTGCCCACTCTGCATAAGCCTGGAAGCAAACTCACTCTCCTATTCCTCCGAACCTTGCCCTTTTTGTTATTTTTTTTTCATTTTGCCCACAAGTTTCCCTCATTTCTGTCAGCTGTGGGAGCCCCTGTGGGCTTAGGGCCCGGCAAACACAGCCAGGCAGAGATGCAGGACGCACATCAGTTTGCCTTTGCTTTGCTCTGCCCCTTCTCCCCCTTCCCTGGTGCAGTGATGTGGAGGGCAGAACCCCACGAGGACTCTCTGGAAACTGTCCTGAAGGAAGAGGCCACGGCAAGAAAGGAGGAGGCGATGACTCTTCATCAGGAGGTGGCATCTCTGCAGAGGAGACTGGAGAACACGGAGAAGGAAAGAGAGGATGTGCTGGTGAGAGCGGCAGATGCCACGGAGGCCATTTCTTTGCTGTTTTGGCGTTGCTGTCTCTTGCTGTCTCTAAGGAGCACCTTTCTCCAGTTTAACTTCCCGAATTGCATTCTTCCGAACCGGGAGGAAAAGATGTCACAGCCGTGTCAGACCCAGCTGGGCCCGAGGCTGCTGATTTTCCTCCCCGCTGGAGCTTTCTGCCCTTGGAGCTGTGGCTCTCAGTGGGCACACCCGGAGCTCCGCTCCTCCCCAAAGGAACACTTGAGCAGGGCTCCAGGAGCTTGGGGAAGGGCAGAAAGGAACCTGGGACGGGCTGAGGGAGCTGGGAAAGGTGCGGCAACAAGGGGGGCCCAGGAAAGATCTGCAGCGTCCCGAGAGGCAGGGAGAGAGGGGCAGCCCACGCCGGCCACGGCCGCAGGAGGTCGGATCTGGCGTGGGAAGCAAACAGAGATGCAATCACGGGCTCTTTTTCTCCTCCTTTTGCAGCACGAACGCGACAGTCTGCAGGCAAATAAAGAAAAACTGGAGTGTCAGATCCATCTTCTGGAAGAATCAGTCTCAGCCTCTGAAATCCGGGCAAATGCGGCCATAGACAGGAATCGTTCCCTTGAAGAAGAGCTCCAGACTATACAGTGCATCTTTCAAATTAGAAAAGAAAAACTCGAAGTACAGGAGAAGGAAATGGAGACGCTCCAGAAGGAGGCAGCAGAGGCCAAAGCTTTGCAGGAGCTTCTCACTCGCATGAGTGCCGACCTGTCAAAGAAGACGAGGGAAATCCAGTTGTACCAGGAGCAGATAGGGATGCTGGAAGAGAAGAATTCACTGCATGTGATTTCCTTGCGAAGGAAGGAAATAAACCGAATGAGAAGGGAAGCTGAGAGGGAAGCCATGAGGGAAGAGCTGGAGTGTGTGACCACTGCTTTAAGGCAGAGAGAAAATGCAGAACTTGAATGGAGAAAGAAGGCTCACGCCCTGAGTGCTGCCCTTGCCAAGAGCGAAATATCCAAAGGGACCCTAAGGAAAAAATTATCCACCCTGCAGAGAGCAGCTCCCGGCAGGAACACGGACCGGCCTCGTCTGCAGGTAGGCGCTGGGACTGATCTTGGCTCCACTCCCACGCCCCTGAAGGATTCCAACGCTGTTTCCCGCGGAGAGGCGGGAACACCGATCCCTGCCCGCCCACGGCCCGCCCGGGCAAAGCGGCCAGGGCTGCGGCCGGCAGCCTGGTCTGGCGGAGTGACCCCAGCCAGAGAGCGCCGGCCTGCGGGGAGCTGTCCCGGCACGGCCGCCACCGCCGGCACGGCTCTGCGGCGTGCTGCTCGAGTCAGCTCCAGCCCTAGAGCTGGCCACGGGGAGCCGCTTCCCCCGGGCCCACGCCAGGACGGGCAGCGCGCGGTGCTCTGGGTCTGGCGCGGAAAGGGACGGAGCGGCCGGCCCGAGGGATGGAGCGAGCCGAGCCGAGTTTGGTGCCGAGGGCTGGACAGCAGCTGCGCTGCTGGTGCTGGCAGGGTGCTCCCGGGGATGGGGAGCTCTGAGGGACAGTTTCCTGCTGCTTTCAAAGGACGGAATCGTCTCCTCTCTGAATACCCCGCAGGCTGCTGGAGCAGAAGGGAAGCGGCCGTCGCGGCGCTCCAGGAAAGGCCTGGAACGCGCGCTGAGTCTGTTTGCGTTGTCAGAAGAGAAGACAGAGCGGAGGGAACTCGGTGCCGGGCCCAGCAGGAACCTGGGGCAGGTAAAAGGAGCTTTCAGTGCCTCTGCAAAGCCTCAGGCTCCTCTGGAACACGACACATTTCCCCAGGCAGCGCTTTGCAGCCCTCTGCTTGTTTCCTTCCCTCTCCCCCTGTGGGCACGTGTCGCTGGAGGACACAAAAAGAATTATACTCACGCAGTCTGTAGCCAGGGCAAAAAGAAGGGAAGTTTATTTTCCACCTCGATTTATACAGTTTTTGGACAATGCCCAGGGATTGGAGAATGAGGTTATCACCTCTCCACCCCACTGGTGTAACCAGAAGTCCATCAATCGTCCCTCCTCCAAGGAGGAATGCGAAAACAATCGCTTTGTTTATTTTACCGTGCCTGAGAAACTCCACCACAAAAATGCAAACAATCAGAAGGCTAAAAGAATATAGCGACAGGCGCACACTTGTATTTTCCCTCTCCCGAGGCTCCCTGTGGCCTCCACGGATGCACCTTCACTCGGGTGCCCCCTCCTCGCCCCAGCGTCCCCAGACACACCCCTGACTCTCTTCCAAACCCGCAGCCAGTGCTTCGTGCCCCCGGTGTTCTCTGGGGCCGTTCAGGGGCTCTGAAGAGACATCTCCTTGCCTTGAGGCCCCTTCTGCCCCCCGTGAGCCTTTCTCCCGCCCCGTGTGCAGGTGCAAGGGCAGCGGAGGAGCCCGAAGGGACGTGGCCGGCGCCAGGAGAGGGAGAGTCTGCTCTCTGTGCGTGGGGCTCCCAAGGAGCTCAAGTAGAAGAGTTCTTCAGTGCCTTGGGTGAGCAGCCGCCCTCCCGCTGGGGCACAGCCCATCGGAGAAGGGCTCAGTGCCCGGAGCTCTGCTCGGGGGCAGCCTGGGAGCCGCTTCCTTCCCCTCCTACAAGGACAGAGTGTTTGCCAGGGCTGGGGCTGGGGGCTGTGTCTGCCCCGACAGCCGGTGCCCAGGGGCTGCCGGTGCCCCTGCAGCGTGGGCTCGTCTGAGCGGGGCTTTGTGCCTCTTCCAGGTGTGCCCGCCGCACCTGCAGCTGGCCCCAGACCAACAGCACCAGCGGGACGACGTGGAGAGCTGTGCAGGGACCAGCCAGGAGCTGTCCTGGAGCTCCTCAGCAGCTGCCAGCCCTCATGCTGCAATAAAGAGCTTTCTCAGCAAAAGATTCCGTTCAGTTTTTCACTGGCATAACGAGGCTCTCGCCAGCTGTTGTGCGATCTCACTGCTTGAGGCCGGAGCTGTCCCTGAGAGGAGAAACGGGAATTGGAGGGGTTACCGAGTGTTACCCTGGTTCTTCTGAGTTTTTTTTATTAGCCTTTTCAATTTCATAATGGAGTCAGATCTCTTAGTTACTGTACAATGTTAGAGCAGTTTTCTACCTTTCCCACAGATGTAACATAAGCAAACCCTTTGTTTTTCATTCTCTGTCCTTTGTTTGCATATTTCTAACCTGAAAACAACTGTAACTGACAATTGGTCTGGCCACTGAGGCTGAGGAGCGGAAACCCCAAAAAGCCAATCTTCTGCCAGACCCACAAATGTATAAAAAGTAAAGAATAACCAAAGGGGCTCTCTTCCTCCTCTCTCCACTCTCTCAGCAGGAGCTGGGATCGGAAGAACCTCTGCTTTGCAAAACTCTCTTGTCTGCGTGTGACTGCTTTGTGTGTCTCGGTGACAACCGAGCTGCTTCTGGTCCGAGATTTCCTGCTGGGACTCAGGAGAGAAGAGGGAAAAGCCTCATGAGGAGACACCAGAGGCAGCCTTGGCCTCGGGGTGCAGCAGCAGCAGCAGCAGCAGCAGCAGCAGCAGCAGCAGCAGCAGCAGCAGCGTGTCCCCAGGCGGAACACGGCCGCAGCGGATGCTGCTGGCAGAGGGAAGCACTCGGGGCTGCGAGCTGAAGGCGGGGTGTGAGAGCCGTGAGTTTTCTCTCACACAAAGTCCCGTTCCGGGGTTAAAAGGTGAACGGAACTTGGCAGCTTTTTGGTCTTTGGAGATGTTTATCCAGGTTCTTATCTCAAGGGCCGCACGTCGCTAACACCTGGCGCTGCGAAACACAGCGGGCAAGAACGCCAGCCACAGAGCTCCGAGGTCTTTTAAAGGTTTCTACTGCAGTTAACTCTTAACACATACTTTAGTTACAGTTTTGTGCCAATAATTCCCACCTATTTCAAAACACGTAATTTCTGCATCAAACCCGTTCTACCAATGTCTCTGTGCCACCGTCAGAGCAGAAAATGGAGAAGAAGAAGAAGAAGAAGGAGGAGAAGAAGAAGGAGAAGGAGAAGAAGAAGAAGAAGGAGGAGGAGAAGAAGGAGGAGGAGAAGAAGAAGACAAAGAAGAAGAAGAAGGAGGAGAAGAAGAAGGAGAAGAAGAAGGAGGAGGAGAAGAAGAAGGAGGAGGAGAAGAAGAAGGAGAAGAAGAAGAAGAAGAAGAAGAAGAAGAAGAAGAAGAAGAAGAAGAAGAAGAAGAAGAAGGAGAAGAAGAAGAAGAAGAAGAAGAAGAAGAAGAAGAAGAAGAAGAAGAGACATCACCCAAAATCCTCCATCTTGCTCTCGTCTATCTCCATACCAAAACCCCAAAACTATAAATTTTCACCCTGAGACAAACTAAGCTACCATTTATTTCAAATCGTTGTTGCTTTTAATTCATTCTCCAAGTGCTGGAAGTTTTTCCCAAGGACTAAGGTCAAAGGCAGTGCTTTCCTGGGGTCCCAGCCAGGCTCTCGGACCCCCCAGGGCAGCTCCAGGGATTTTCCACCAGCCCTGGACTCCGCAGTGGGGCTGTGTGTCCTTGGAGAAGAGGGTGCCCAGGTGCCCTGGGTGTTGGGCTCCTGCAGTTCTGTGCTCCGAGCGGAGCTGCTCGTCCCGCTGAGGAGCAGAAGGAGCTGAGCGGCCTGGTGGATCTGGCACGGTGTCCCTGCAGCTGCCGAGGGTGCAGGAGCTCCAGACCACGCACTCAGGGAGCCAAGGGGCCGCCGTGACACTGTGGGGCCTTGTGGAAGGAAGGGGACATTGTGACACAGCCGGGCCTCACGGGAACCACATCCCTTGTGACACTCCAGGGCTGGAGTCCAGAGCATTCCTCTGGTGCCCTGGAGGGTCACAGACCTGGGCAGGGGGGTCTGGGACCCTGGCACAGAGCCCAGAGGGACTTTGGCTTTGACCCCAGTCCATGGGAAAGGCTTCCTGCACTGCGGGATGGATTGCAAGCCACAGGAGTGTGAAAGAGAGGAGTTTAGCTCATCACAGGGTGAGAAAATAGTAGATTTGGGGTTTTAGTATGGAAGTGGATGGGAGCAAGATGGAGGATTTGGGGAGTTGTCTCCTTCGTCTTTCTTCTCCCCTCACTCCATTTCCTGCAGTGACGGTGGCACAAAGCAGTTTAAAGAGAGTGGGTCAGAGTAGAGATGACCTGTTCAGTATAAGTGATAGGTATTGGCAAATAATGATAATTAAAGAACACGTAACAATTAGTATAAAAGATAAAGCCGCAGCCCAGTGAGGAGGAGTCGCCAGATGCCCGAGCAGCTGCACAGACCTTTGTTGGGCACTGAGAAAATTGTAAGATAAGAAACAATAAACAAATCACACAACCTTGAAAAATCAGAACCGGAAGACCCCGTCTCTTTGTTGCGTCTGGCTCAGGGCTTTGCAGAGGGCAAAAAGACTCTAAAACCACCCGGATCTCGGAACCAAAACCGAGACTGCAGAACCAAGGAGATGACGATTGTCACTCTACAGAAGTTCACGGAACCAAAGTCCCGTCGTGAAGCTGCGGAGCCTCACGGATCCAGGGGCCTCTGTGGGGCCGAATGGAACCACGGGAGCATTGTGGGACCCGATGTGACGGTTAATCAAACCAGGAACCGGCTCCAGGTGCGCTCCTCTCCCCAGGGCTCCACAGGCCCTGCCGGGACACTGCTCCAGCACAGCCCTCCTACGGGCTCACGGCTTCCTTTGGGAATTGCTCCAGTGTGGGATCCAGCTGGGGTGCAGGTGAACCCCTGCTCCGTCACGGGCCCCCGTAGGCTGCAGCTGGATCTCTGCTCCATCAGGAGATGCCCGAGCCGGCCCATGCCCCGTGTCCGGCTGCGTCATTGGGGCAGGGGAAGCTTTGGGGGCACCACCCTGCAGCCCCAGCCCCGTTCCTCATGCTGACTGGGCTCCGTGCTGCTGCACACGGGTGTGACCTGATGCCCTTCCCCCTGGCTCCCACCGCTGGAGCCATTTCGGGGGTGAAGCTGGGCTGTAGGGGAGGACAGAGGAACAATTCTGGGGGCTTTTTGGGGTATCCCCGTGTCCCCCCTGCCCTGAATCTTCCCCACTCTCTGGTGCTCCCTGCCCTGCTCACAACTGCCTTTCCTGCGCCCTCGGATCTCCCTGGAGAGGGGCTCGGCCCCCCAGTTTCCACTGTCCTGGGCTCCCCCATCCATCCCCGCAGCCCGGTGGTGGCCGAAGCTGGCGGGGCCCAGGCGAGCAGAACACCAGCTCTGCAGAGCGGCACACCGCCTGGGGCCCGGCTTTTGGCCCCCAAGCTGCCGAAACCCGGGTTTGCAGGGAGCTGAGCTGCGGTGAGTCGCTGAAAACCGATATAGTCACGGACAAAGAGCCTCTAACCAGTTAAAGTTAGACAGTGGTGTGTTTGTTCACCGGTGGGCAGGCACGGGAGTCATCTCCCAAAGGCGTGGCCGCCCCGAACAAGGCTCTGTGCTCTCTATTTATTCTCCAAGATCTTACACACAATACATGTGCATAACCCCAGCACCTCCCATCCCCGCTCTGTATCAAAATGAGGCTGTCAGTCCTTCACGCGTGCGCAATCCTTCTCTTGAATTGGGTCGGTGGTCTCGAATTGGGTCAGTGGTCTCAAAGGATGAAGTCAGGAGAGTCTTCATCAGGTCTCTGTGACCCTCTGGCACTGTCCAAGGTCCCCTGCTTCGTGATTGATGGATACCAAGTCCAGGTGCTGGCCATTGTTCTCTCTGGTTTCAATCTGTTCTTATGACGGTTCACTTACTGCACTTTTTCTATAAACAAGCTCATAGCTGGGGCATCTGATAATCATTAACCTACCATTTACTCATCTAACTTACATCTTGATCAATATAAATTGCTTCTACCCTTAGCTAAAATCTTAACCCTTTAAAGTCATGTCTCAACTGAGCTGTTAATTTTGAGGAACTAAGGATTTTTAGGAACGTTAAGATAATAAGATGCTGAACTAGCTGAAGTAGATAGGTAATCTTTGTTAGCAGTTAACAGAAGCCGGATCTTAGATAAGCTACCCCAGATCTTGTAACTCATTTCTTGTCAGGTTTATGTTTATGTAGCTGCGCTTGTAATGAAAAACAAAATGTGGTAAATAGGACATAAGATAGCTGCAGATTTCCTGCTTCAAGGACACATTGAACACAGGAAACTGTAAGTTCTACCAAGGATTCATTTGTCATGAATGCATTGAAAAGGTAGAAAGGTCAGGAAGAGGAAGACTCATCTTACTTCCTCATTTTGGGTGACCCCTCCCCAGAAGAGACCCCTGACTCATTTTAAGAAACAAAGTACGCATGCTTAATTGCCTTTTTGCCAATTAGCATACGAAGCGAGGAATGGGAGGTGACAGGGGTATGAATATGCATTTGTATTTTGGGTATTCAGCACTTTTGTAAATAAAAGGCTTTGTAGTTACCGGTGAATATCGCAGTGCGAATTAGGGAAATATCCCGCCGTGCTGCCCAGCCGTAATAAACATACACTTTCTAACTTTAAACTGTTAGAGAGTTTTTGTCCGTCACAGTTGGGTATCGATAGTAGATCAGTATCCATATTTCTTTAATAAGTCACAACGAGACTGCGAGCGAGCCACACTGAAATCTCCTTCCTTCGCGGAGAGAAAGAGAGAGAGAGGGAGGGAGAGGGAGAGAAGGAGAGAGAGAGGGAGAGAGAGAGGGAGAGAGAGAGAGAGAGAGAGAGAGAAAGAGAGAGAGAGAAAGAGAGAGAGAGAAAGAAAGAGAGAGAAAGAAAGAGAGAGAAAGAAAGAGAGAGAAACAAAGAGAGAAAGAGGCAGAGAGACACCGCGCACCCCTCACAGCCTCCTCCCCTCCCGGCCGCCGCCATCCCCGTGAGGGGGCCCCGCGCGGTTCCCGGGGAGGGAAGGAGGGAGCCTTTAGGAGCCGCCACAATTATTAGCGTCCCCTCTCTCCCTTCCGCCTCCCTCCCACCCACGGACAGGCAGCAGGTGAGATCTCCAAGGCCGGGAGCCGACTCTAAACCCGCCGTGCCCCCGCGCCGCCTCCCGCCTTCATTTGGGCATCACCCCCTCGCCCCCGCCGCCGAAAGCACCGCGAAACAACGAGAGACCCACACAGAAATCTCTTTCCTTCGCGGAGAGAAAGAGAGAGAGGGAAAGAGGGAGAGAGGCAGAGAGACACGGCGCACCCCTCACAGCCTCCTCCTCTCCCGGCCGCCGCCATCCCCGTGAGGGGGCCCCGGGGGCGGGAAAAGCCTTTCCCGTGGTGCCCCGCGCCAGCGCCCGCCTCAGCGGGGAGCGCGGGGCGGCCTCGGCCCGGCGGGCGCTGAGGGGAGAACGGCGGGGGAAAAGAAAAAATAAATAAACAGAAATCGTCGAGAAAAAGCGGCGTGAGTGGGGTGGAAAAGGGAAACGAGCGGCTGCCGCGTGATCCCTGAACGGTTCATGGCCATACCCACACCTCCGCCTCAGCGGGGAGCGCGGGGCGGCCTCGGCCCGGCGGGCGCTGAGGGGAGAACGGCGGGGGAAAAGAAAAAATAAATAATCAGAAAAGAAATCGCCGAGAAAAAGCGGCGTGAGTGGGGTGGAAAAGGGAAACGAGCTGCTGCCGCGTGATCCCTGAACGGTTCATGGCCATACCCGCACCTCCGCCTCAGCGGGGAGCGCGGGGCGGCCTCGGCCCCGCGGGCGCTGAGGGGAGAACGGCGGGGGAAAAGAAAAATATAAATAATCAGAAAAGAAATCGCCGAGAAAAAGCGGCGTGAGTGAAAAGGGAAACGAGCGGCTGCCGTGTGAGCCCCTTGTACGGTTCATGGCCATACCCGCACCTCCGCCTCAGCGGGGAGCGCGGGGCGGCCTCGGCCCGGCGGGCGCTGAGGGGAGAACGGCGGGGGAAAGAAAAAATAAATAATCAGAAAAGAAATCGCCGAGAAAAAGCGGCGTGAGTGGGGTGGAAAAGGGAAACGAGCGGCTGCCCGCCTGTAAGGTTCATGGCCATACCCGCACCTCCGGCTGCGGCGCTGAAAAGTAAAACACGAGGCGGCAGAAAAAAAAAAAAAAAACAAAACCAAAATTAGCTAATCTCGCAGCGCAGAAGCGAAGCCGAAAGCCGGGCAGGGGCGCCCGGGCCTGCGCTCGGCCGCGATCCCTTCGGCCGGGCTGTGCGAGGGGCAGCGGGGCCGCGGGCGGAGCTGAGGGAGCGCGGCGGGGCGGCGGTGAGTGCAACAGAGAAAAAAATAAATTAAAAAAAAAATATGTATTCCGGTAGGGCCTGATGGCGGAAAAGAAAGGGAGTACGTTTTAGGGGAATGGTGACGCGCGGAAAGACTCTAAAAGACAAAGCGAGTTTTAAAGTAGGTGTTGGCTTATTGAAGAGATCATGGGTCTCGATCTGGTATCGATACCCAAGTGTGACGGACGAAAAGTCTCTAACAGCTTAAAGTTAGAAAGTGTGTGTTTATTACGGCCGGGCAGCTCCTTAATACGCGCTGTGAAATTCACAGGTAATTACAAAGCCTTTTGTAATTAGAAAAGTGTTGAATACCCAAAATACAAATGCATATTCATACCCCTGTCACCTCCCATTCCTCGCTTCGTATGCTAATTGGCAAAAAGGCAATTAAGCATGTGTAGCTTCTAAAATGAGTCGGGGGTCTCTTCTGGGGAGGGGTCACCCAAAATGAGGAAGTAAGATGAGTCTTCCTCGTCCTGACCTTTCTACCTTTTCAATGCATTCGTGACAAATGAATCCTTGGTGGAACTTACAGTTTTCTGTGTTCGATTGGTTCTTTAAGCAGGAAATCTGCAGCTATCTTACGTCCTATTGACCACATTTTGGGGTTTTTTTTGTTACAAGCACAGCAACACCAACATAAAGTTGACAAGCGGTGAGTTATTAAATCCAGGATCTCTTATCTAAGATCCAACTTCTGTTAACTGCGAGCAAAGCTTACCTATCTACTTCAGCTAATTCAGCATCTTATCATCTTAACTTCCCTAAAAATCCCTAATTCTTCAAAATTAACATCTCGGCGTGTAGTTTATTCAGCAGCTGGGCGCACGGAGGATTTCTCCTTCAAAGGCGCTCACTCGAGTTTTCTTTTATCCTCTAGAATGTCACATGTGAATTCTGTATACTCAGTCCTTGGCTCCCCCCCTCTCTGCTTCGTGTGCTAATGGTTTTATCAATCCTTTACTCCTGCGCAGTTATCTCTGGTGGTCGTCCCGGGGCTTCCCAGAGGATGAAGTAAAGTTGTCTTCCTCAGAGACGAACTTGTGATCCCGCAGCCTTGCGCTTGCCCGCTGATCCTTTGGTCAGAGTCCAAGCTCTGAGTCCAGTTCCATCTGGTTCCCGTTACCTCAGTCTCCTTGCCAATCTTGTTATAAACGAGGGGACGTACTCCTTTATTCCGTTTTCGAATGGAGCAATTTATTAATTTCGCGTTCGGCAAAAAGCGGGCAAGCCAGAGCTGGGGTGCGTGGGGGGTCTGTGCTCCACCAGCACATACAGCAAATATTAATTTTGGAGGTGTTTATACATGTTCATGTTAGTAATCCCCTCCCAGATTCTACTCTTCGTTGCCATGTTTAGTTTCGGTTCTTCATGGTGACGTCTGGTTTCTGTTTTTCACTGTGTCTTGGTGGTCGCTGGGGGAAGTCGGGGTTCTGCTTTTATTTTGGCTGATTTTTAAATTCTCAGGCAGTTTTTCTTGCACAAGCAGCTTACATTTTTGCTCAGTTTTCCACTTATTTTTTACTATATCCTGTCCAGTTGCTTCCTCTCTATGGAGCCTGATCCGGCAGTTTCTTCAAATTCATCTTCCCAGGGTACAATCTTACCAATATACATATTTTTATCTGACGCAAATCATAGCTTAATTTCTCATGATCCTGCGTTCCCGATCTGATAAGCATCCTCCCCCTTATCAGACATCCTTGCACTCCTTCCTGCTCTTCTTGCAGTTATCCTGTCCTTTCCCTTCTCGAGCAACACTACAAAAAGCGGCAAACATTAAGCAACACGCATCGTATTCTTAATCAATACCTTCTAATTTCTGCCATTAATATCCTCTAGTTTCTAATCCTGGGTTTCAGTGCTACATCTCTGGTGCAGAGGAGCGTCCAGCCCGAGCTGGCTGCTGCTGGTTTCCTGAGGGTGCCCACTTTTGCCCCCACTTTTTCCGCCACTTTTTCCCCAACTTTTGCCCCCACTTTCCTCCCAGCTGTTGCAAAGCCACGATCGCATGATGCGGCTCAGATTCAGTCATCAGCGAGACATTCAGTTTGAGGAATTAGGGATTTTTAGGGAAGTTAAGATGATAAGATGCTGAATTAGCTGAAGTAGATAGGTAAGCTTTGCTCGCAGTTAACAGAAGTTGGATCTTAGATAAGAGATCCTGGATTTAGTAACTCACCGCTTGTCAGCTTTATGTTGGTGTTGCTGTGCTTGTAACAAAAAAAAAACCCCAAAATGTGGTCAATAGGACATAAGATAGCTGCAGATTTCCTGCTTAAAGAACCAATCGAACACAGAAAACTATAAATTCTACCAAGGAGTCATTTATCACGAATGCATTGAAAAGGTAGAAAGGTCAGGACGAGGAAGACTCATCTTACTTCCTCATTTTGGGTGACCCCTCCCCAGAAGAGACCCCCGACTCATTTTAGGAAACAAACTACGCATGCTTAATTGCCTTTTTGCCAATTAGCATACGAAGCGAGGAATGGGAGGTGACAGGGGTATGAATATGCATTTGTATTTTGGGTATTCAGCACTTTTGTAAATAAAAGGCTTTGTAGTTACCTGTGAATTTCGCAGTACGAATTAGGGAAATATCCCGCCGTGCTGCCCGGCCGTAATAAACATGCACTTTCTAACTTTAAACTGTTAGAGAGTTTTTGTCCGTCACAGTTGGGTATCAATACCAGATCAATACCCGTATTTCTTCAATAAGTCAATCAGCACTTATCAAATATCCCTGTCCAAACATTCCACCGGGCAGAAAAGCAGCTTAACCCGTTCTGTGTCCACAGTGTCACTTTTGTCCACGCCAGTTGTGCAAGCTGAGAGCAAGAGGCCAAGAGTCACTTGAGAGGCCACACAGGCTCAGGTAACACCTGTATTTTTTACTGTCTTGCATTGCCAGCTCACCTGGGAAAGCCTGGGAGTGGCATCGAGGCCGAGGGGAGCAATTCCCTGCCAGGTTGAGGCACGCACGCTCTGGATGATAATGAATATGAGGAGAAAATACCTCCCGAAGTGATTTGAAATCTGTGATGGTGCATACCCACCCCTCCCCTTCCCTTTTTCAGGCCAGACTGAGAAATGCTGGTGAGGTCTTGGCCTTCACCAAGCCCACCTGGGCTGAGCTGCTCTCAGAAACACTGTGTGCTCCCAGAAACTGCTGTGTTCTAACGTACTCCTGCTTTTTTCGTCGGTAGCACTCCCTACAACTCCCTGGAAGGAGCTGGGGGAGCGCTGGTCTCCTCCCCCAGGCAACCCCGATAGAACAAAGAGGACACAGTCTGTGCCAGGGGAAGTTTAAGCTGGACGTTAGGAAAAAATTCTTTGCTGAAAGAGTGATTGGGCATTGGAAGGGGCTGCCCAGGGAGGTGGCAGAATCACCGCGCCTTGAGGTGTATTAAAAAAAACCAACCACTGGAGGTGGCACTCGGTGCCATGGTTTAGTTGATAAGGTGGTTTTAGGTCAGAGGTTGGACTCGATTATCTCGAAAGTCTTTCCCAGCCCAGCTAATTCTGTGATTCTGTGAACTTTGGTGCCCCTGCGACTTTTCCTCTCCCGGTGGAGCCTCTTCCCTGGAGGAGGGGACAGGGATGGTATCACCCCTGGAGGGGCTGGGATCAGGGGTAGAGGGTTCCCACCTTGAGGTTGAACTGGGAGTTAGGGGGGACTCTGATTTTAGGGCTTCTCAGAGCCTCCCAGAGGGTCCTTCCATTTGGGTCTGGGGGGCACCAGAGTCAGCACACCCAGGACCCCCAGACCACTCCTCTTTCCCTGGGAAACGTCCCCCAAAAGTGCCAAATCCTGCCAGGATCTGGTGCAGCCAAGCTTTGGGTAGGCAGAGGGGCGCTCAGGGGACAAAGGAGAAGGGGCAGAGGGGTTTATCCAGATCCTGGTTCAGTGCCCGGTGCTGGTGCCCAGAGTCAGTGTCCAGCTCTAGTGTCCAGTCCCAGTGTCCAGTCCCAGTGTCCAGCCCCAGTGTCCAGCCTTTGTCCAGCCTCAGTGCCCAGTTCTGGTGCCAGTCCCAGTGCCCGGTGCTGATGTCCAGTCCCAGTGTCCAGCCCCAGTGTCCAGCCTCAGTGCCCAGTTCTGGTGCTCAGTGCCAATGCCCAGCCCCAGTGTCCAGCCTTTGTCCAGCCTCAGTGCCCAATTCTGGTGCCAGTCCCAGTGTCCAGTCCCAGTGTCCAGCCACACTGTCCAGCCCCAGTTCCAGTTCTGGTGCCAGTCCCAGTGTCCAGCCACAGTGTCCAGTCCCAGTGTCCAGTCCCAGTGCCCGGTGCTGATGTCCAGTCCCAGTGTCCAGCCCCAGTGCCCAGCCCCAGTGCCCCGTGCTGATGTCCAGTGCCAGTGTCCAGTCCCAGTGTCCAGCCCCAGTGCCCGGTGCTGATGTCCAGTCCCAGTGTCCAGTCCCAGTGTCCAGTCCCAGTGCCCGGTGCTGATGTCCAGTCCCAGTGTCCAGTCCCAGTGTCCAGTCCCAGTGCCCGGTGCTGATGTCCAGTCCCAGTGTCCAGCCCCAGTGCCCAGCCCCAGTGCCCCGTGCTGATGTCCAGTGCCAGTGTCCAGTCCCAGTGTCCAGCCCCAGTGCCCGGTGCTGATGTCCAGTCCCAGTGTCCAGCCCCAGTGTCCAGCCCCAGTGCCTGGTGCTGATGTCCAGCCCCAGTGTCCAGCCCCAGTGTCCAGTCCCAGTGTCCAGCCCCAGTGCCCGGTGCTGATGTCCAGTCCCAGTGTCCAGCCCCAGTGTCCAGCCCCAGTGCCCGGTGCTGATGTCCAGCCCCAGTGTCCAGCCCCAGTGCCCAGTGCTGATGTCCAGTCCCAGTGTCCAGTCCCAGTGCCCAGCCCCAGTGCCCCGTGCTGATGTCCAGTCCCAGTGTCCAGCCCCAGTGCCCGGTGCTGATGTCCAGTCCCAGTGTCCAGTCCCAGTGTCCAGTCCCAGTGCCCAGCCCCAGTGCCCGGTGCTGATGTCCAGTCCCAGTGTCCAGTCCCAGTGTCCAGCCCCAGTGCCCGGTGCTGATGTCCAGTCCCAGTGTCCAGTCCCAGTGCCCAGTCCCAGTGCCCAGCCCCAGTGCCCGGTGCTGATGTCCAGTCCCAGTGTCCAGTCCCAGTGCCCAGCCCCAGTGCCCCGTGCTGATGTCCAGTCCCAGTGTCCAGCCCCAGTGCCCGGTGCTGATGTCCAGTCCCAGTGTCCAGTCCCAGTGTCCAGCCCCAGTGCCCGGTGCTGATGTCCAGTCCCAGTGTCCAGTCCCAGTGTCCAGCCCCAGTGCCCGGTGCTGATGTCCAGTCCCAGTGTCCAGTCCCAGTGCCCAGCCCCAGTGCCCGGTGCTGATGTCCAGCCCCAGTGTCCAGTCCCAGTGCCCAGCCCCAGTGCCCGGTGCTGATGTCCGGTGCTGATGTCCAGTCCCAGTGCCCAGCCCCAGTGCCCCGTGCTGATGTCCGGTGCCATCCCAAAGTCCCGGTGGCCCGTCACTACCGGCGCCTCACGCTCGCCGTCCCGGGCTGGGGACTCGAGGGTGTCCGTGATGCCAGGCACGGGCTCTGTGTGGCATCGGCGACATCCCTGGGGACACCCGGGGGGACAGAGCTGGGGGGAAGCGTGGCGAAGGGGTGGACGGGGAAACACACCCAAAAATGCATCAAAGCCAGGGGGAGGACGCCCAGAATTAAGGGAAAGGGCCAAAAATCTGAATAATGCAGCTGTTAGGAAATTTAATCCATGAACACCAGAGGTTTATGTCCAAAAAGGAGACAGAGGAGTCCTTTTACTTTATTCCAATAAAGGGAGAGGCCATGGGGCATTTCCCCCGGGGTGTCTCACATTTTTGGAGGATGCAGCCTCCTTTTTATCCCAATTTCCCGGCCGCATTTCCCTCTCTCTTTCCACATTGGCTGAGGTACTTGAGAGGCACAGACTTCCCGAAATGCCCAAGACTTAAGATTCCCCTTTAAATGTATAACCCCTTTAATTTTTAATTCTCATGGGATTTACGGGTTTTCCCCGTTGTTACTTTCGCCTTTCGATATCCAGTTTCATTTACAAACAGCCCTAAGGTTCATTCGTGAAGGCAAATTCCTTTTCCATTCACCAATCAGTAGAATCCTTCCCATTGTTTCTCTCATCTCTCAGGGCCGGTTTTATCTAGCAGCAGACCCAGGGCTTGTTTGTAAAGACAAATCTTGTCCTTGCTCTCACACCTAAAACTGGGGAAAGGACCCAAAACAGCGGGGAAAGACCCAAAAGGGGGGGAAAGGACCCAAAACGCGGTTAAAGGACCCCCGAAGAGGGCGAGAGGACCCGAACCAAGGAGAAAAGACACAAAAGCAGAGGGCAATGGTGGGGTGTTGTGGGGTGTCCCCATCTGTGCCGGGACGGGCGCAGCGCTCGGGGCGAGGAGCAGCCACGGGAACATCCTGTGGGATCGGGAATACCCTGTGGGACACGGGAATACTCTGTGGGATATGGGAATAACCTGTGGGACACGGGAATAACCTGTGGGACACGGGAATAACCTGTGGGATATGGGAATAACCTGTGGGACACGGGAATACCCTGTGGGATAGGGGAATAACCTGTGGGACACGGGAATACCCTGTGGGATATGGGAATACCCTGTGGGATATGGGAATAACCTGTGGGACACGGGAATACCCTGTGGGACACGGGAATACCCTGTGGGATATGGGAATACCCTGTGGGATATGGGAATAACCTGTGGGATATGGGAATAACCTGTGGGATATGGGAATAACCTGTGGGATATGGGAATAACCTGTGGGACACGGGAATACCCTGTGGGATATGGGAATACCCTGTGGGATATGGGAATAACCTGTGGGATATGGGAATACCCTGTGGGATATGGGAATACCCTGTGGGATATGGGAATACTCTGTGGGACACGGGAATATCCTGTGGGACACAGGAATACCCTGTGGGATATGGGAATATCCTCTGGGACACGGGAATAACCTGTGGGATATGGGAATAACCTGTGGGACACGGGAATAACCTGTGGGACACGGGAATACCCTGTGGGATATGGGAATAACCTGTGGGATATGGGAATAACCTGTGGGATATGGGAATAACCTGTGGGACACGGGAATACCCTGTGGGATACGGGAATACCCTGTGGGATATGGGAATATCCTCTGGGATATGGGAATAACCTGTGGGATACGGGAATACCCTGTGGGATATGGGAATACCCTGTGGGATATGGGAATACCCTGTGGGATATGGGAATACCCTGTGGGATATGGGAATACCCTGTGGGACACGGGAATACCCTGTGGGATATGGGAATACCCTGTGGGATATGGGAATACCCTGTGGGATATGGGAATAACCTGTGGGATACGGGAATACCCTGTGGGATATGGGAATAACCTGTGGGATATGGGAATACCCTGTGGGATATGGGAATAACCTGTGGGACACGGGAATAACCTGTGGGATATGGGAATAACCTGTGGGACACGGGAATACCCTGTGGGATATGGGAATAACCTGTGGGATATGGGAATACCCTGGGGACACGGGAATACCCTGTGGGACACGGGAATACCCTGTGGGATATGGGAATATCCTCTGGGACACGGGAATAACCTGTGGGATATGGGAATAACCTGTGGGACACGGGAATAACCTGTGGGATATGGGAATACCCTGTGGGATATGGGAATACCCTGTGGGACATGGGAATAACCTGTGGGATATGGGAATAACCTGTGGGATATGGGAATAACCTGTGGGACACGGGAATACCCTGTGGGACACGGGAATAACCTGTGGGATATGGGAATAACCTGTGGGATATGGGAATACCCTGTGGGATATGGGAATAACCTGTGGGACACGGGAATACCCTGTGGGACACGGGAATAACCTGTGGGATATGGGAATACCCTGTGGGATATGGGAATAACCTGTGGGATATGGGAATACCCTGTGGGACACGGGAATAACCTGTGGGACACGGGAATATCCTGTGGGACACGGGAATATCCTCTGGGATATGGGAATACCCTGTGGGATATGGGAATAACCTGTGGGATATGGGAATAACCTGTGGGACACGGGAATACCCTGTGGGATATGGGAATACCCTGTGGGATATGGGAATACCCTGTGGGATATGGGAATAACCTGTGGGACACGGGAATACCCTGTGGGATATGGGAATAACCTGTGGGATATGGGAATAACCTGTGGGATATGGGAATATCCTGTGGGATATGGGAATAACCTGTGGGACACGGGAATACCCTGTGGGATATGGGAATAAACTGTGGGATATGGGAATACCCTGTGGGACACGGGAATAACCTGTGGGACACGGGAATATCCTGTGGGACACGGGAATATCCTCTGGGATATGGGAATACCCTGTGGGATATGGGAATAACCTGTGGGATATGGGAATAACCTGTGGGACACGGGAATACCCTGTGGGATATGGGAATACCCTGTGGGATATGGGAATACCCTGTGGGATATGGGAATACCCTGTGGGATATGGGAATAACCTGTGGGATATGGGAATAACCTGTGGGATATGGGAATATCCTGTGGGATATGGGAATAACCTGTGGGACACGGGAATACCCTGTGGGATATGGGAATAACCTGTGGGATATGGGAATACCCTGTGGGACACGGGAATAACCTGTGGGACACGGGAATATCCTGTGGGACACGGGAATACCCTGTGGGATATGGGAATACCCTGTGGGATATGGGAATAACCTGTGGGACACGGGAATAACCTGTGGGATATGGGAATAACCTGTGGGATATGGGAATAACCTGTGGGATATGGGAATACCCTGTGGGATATGGGAATAACCTGTGGGATATGGGAATAACCTGTGGGACACGGGAATACCCTGTGGGATATGGGAATAACCTGTGGGATATGGGAATAACCTGTGGGACACGGGAATAACCCGGGGACACGGGAATAACCCGAGGACACGGGAATACCCCCGGGGACTTTGATCCCGCCGGGGTCAGGGGACATTCGGGGAGGGACAGGGACACATGAGGGGACAGGGACACATGTGGGGACAGGGACACACACAGGGAGACGGGGACACGCGGAGGGGGGGACGCACGATGCCACCAGGATACACATGCGGGGACGCTGCCACCAGAAACGGGCATTGCGACAAAAGCCCAATCGGGTGACTCGTGACGCCGCGGGTGGCACCGCCCACGCCCGACCTTTGCCCTGTCCCCAGCGTTGTCCCCAGCGTTGTCCCCAGGAGCGGCTCCATGGCGCTGGGCTCCCTGGGCGCGGTGGCCCTGGGCACCTTGGTGGTGTCGCTGCTGCTGCGGTGGCTCTGGGATGGGCTGGTGGCCGTCACCCGATTCCGGGCCACTTGTCGCCAGCTGAACAAGTTCCCCACGCCGCCCTGGCGCAGTTGGTTGCTGGGACACACCGGCATGGTGAGGGGACAGCGGGTGGCACTGGCAAAGGGACAGCGGGGACGGGGTGGTGGCACCGGTAAAGGGACAGCGGGGACGGGGTGGTGGCACCTGTGAGGGGGCAGTGGGGACAGTGAGGACAGGGTGGTGGCATCGGCAAAGGGACAGCAGGGACGGGGTGGTGGCACCGGCAAAGGGACAGTGGGGATGGGGTGGTGGCACCGGCAAAGGGACAGTGGGGACAGGGTGGTGGCACCGGTAAAGGGACAGCGGGGACGGGGTGGTGGCACCTGTGAGGGGGCAGTGGGGACAGTGAGGACAGGGTGGTGGCACCGGTAAAGGGACAGCGGGGACGGGGTGGTGGCACCGGCAAAGGGACAGTGGGGACAGGGTGGTGGCACCTGCGAGGGGGCAGCGGGGATGGGGTGGTGGCAACTGAGACGGGACAGAAGGAATGGGATGGTGGCACTTAGGAGGGACAGTGAGGACAGGGTGGTGGCACCGGTAAAGGGACAGTGGGGATGGGGTGGTGGCACCTGCTAGGGGACAGAAGGAATGGGGTGGTGGCACTTAGGAGGGGACAGAAGAAATGGGGTGGTGGCACTTGGGAGGAACAGTGGGGACAGGGTGGTGGCAACTATGAGGGGACAGAAGGAATGGGGTGATGGCACTTAGGAGGGACAGTGGGGACAGGGTGGTGGCACCTGCAAAGAGACAGTGGGGATGGGGTGGTGGCACCTGAGAGGGGACAGAAGTAATGGGGTGGTGGCACCTGCAAGGGGGCAGTGGGGATGGGGTCGTGGCACAGGCAAAGGGACAGTGGGGATGGGGTGGTGGCACCTGGGAGGGACAGCGAGGACGGGGTGATGGCACCTATGAGGGGACAGAAGGAATGGGGTGGTGGCACTTAGGAGGGACAGTGAGGACAGGGTGGTGGCATTGGCGAGGGGGCAGTGAGGACAGGGTGGTGGCACCGGTAAAGGGACAGTAGGGACGGGGTGGTGACACCTGCGAGGGGACAGAAGGAATGGGGTGGTGGCACTTGGGGGGGACAGTGGGGACGGGGTGGTGGCACCTGTGAGGGGACACAAGGAATGGGGTGGTGGCACTTGGGGGGACAGTGGGGATGGGGTGGTGGCTCTTGAGAGGGAACAGAAGGAATGGGGTGGTGGCACCTGCGAGGGGGCAGTGGGGACGGGGTGGTGGCACCAGCAAAGGGACAATGGGGATGGGGTGGTGGCACCTGGGAGGGACAGCGAGGACGGGGTGATGGCACCTATGCGGGGACAGAAGGAGTGGGGTGGTGGCACTGGCAAAGGGACAGTGGGGACGGGGTGGTGGCACCGGTAAAGGGACAGTGGGGACAGGGTGGTGGCACCTGGGAGGGGACAGTGGGGATGGGGTGGTGGCAACGGTAAAGGGACAGTGGGGACAGGGTGGTGACACCTGTGAGGGGACAGAAGGAATGGGGTGGTGGCACCAGCAAAGGGACAGTGGGGACAGGGTGGTGACACCTGAGAGGGGACAGAAGGAACGGGGTGGTGCCACCAGCAAAGGGACAGAAGGAACGGGGTGGTGGCCCCTTGGGTGTGGGGTGAGGTGAGGGTGGTGGTGGCTCTCAGGGGGGACAATGAGGACAAGGTGGTGGCACCTGGGAGGGGACAGTGGGGACAAACACACACACACACGTGTCCCCTGTGGTCCCCAGGGCAAGAGCACGGAGGAAGGCCTCCAGCAGGTGGACGCCTTGGTGGCCCGGTACCGTCACGGCTGCC